>JAHWFP010163900.1:0-14762 GCA_023313725.1 Lithobius niger
TGAATAGGCTTAAAATGTGCTGTTTCCATACCAACCCAGGAATCTTGAAATTATTATATGAAGCAATCGTATTGTTCCGTGTTGCGGTGTAAACACGTCGTCTGCTGCATCCTTTCGTTCTGTATAAACAGTTTCCTGATGTTGCGGCGATTTTAGGTTTCACATTTGGGATTGATAGTGTAAACACCCGGTTTGATTGCCATGTTGGTTGATTCCTGTAAGCATTGTTTTTCGCATGAAAGGAATGTAAGTCGTTAACGAATCCTGTTCTGTTTTCCATTTGCCTGCCTTTCTCTAATGGTTAAAATGCGATAATCAAATGCTGTTATTTCGTTGAGTTATGTCGTAAAAGATCTTAAGCTATAACAAAGCAACGATGATTTATTTTGATGGATTTTAAAAGTTCATTTGAGTACCAGCAGAACAGTGTAATATGCTTCGTTGGAATTCCTTAACTATTCAGGATTCCAAATTTACATAGGCGAGTGTTAGATTGATAAATTAGAAAAATCGTAAATTCCTGGATTATAATTGATCAATTTATGGCAAATTCGAGATCAGCAATACTTTTTGGGCTACCTAGCAATGTGACAAATTTTATAACAATCTGACCTTTAGCTTTGGCTCCACACAGACTACAAAAGTGCAACCAACCAACCAACATTTTGCAATTCAGTGTCCGTTATAGGCTACGCTTGCTTCGCTCGCTCCCCTTCGCCAATTACCTTCTGTGCTCGAGGACTGGACATCTTCAGCGGACAAAGGTATTCAAACAGATGTTATTTTCATTGATTTTACAAAGGCATTCGAATCAGTTGTTCATTTTAAATCAATGCTGAAATTAAACATGTGGGTATAACTGGTAGCGTACTTAATTAGATTGAGGATTTTCTTTTAAACTGCATTTATCAAGTTATATTGGCTCTACTGTGTCAGTCCCAATGCCTGTAAAAGGGTGTTCGCAAAGTTCTATTCTAGGATCACTTTTGTGCGTAGTATGCATCAATGATCTTACAAGTACGTCATCTGCGTGTACCTTGACCAAGTATGCCAAGTATGTCGAAACGTACTGCCCTTTCAGGACGTAACAGGAACAGCATTTCCTAAAAAATGAGTTACTAAACATATCCTTCTCCTTCTCCTTCTCCTTCTGGCAAATTCCTATTGTAGCCCACAAATGCGTTGTACTGTACAATGGAAAATCGAACTTTCGCTTCTCATATTCATTAACGAGTACTTACATAAGACCCAAACATTTTTGCTTTCCCCAGATTTTAAATTCTTTCATCACATTCAGCAAAATGTTAATTCAGCAATGATCAGACGTTGTTTCCCTTTTGGGGATGTAAATATCCATTTGGGCATTGTTAGAATATGCAAGCTTAGTGTGGTCCCCTCACCTCGCAAAAGATAATGAGTGTATTGATGGTGTTCCGTGCTGATTAAGTGACAGAATCACTTAAAGGTCTTAGCAAACCTACCTATAGGCAATGCTTAGTGACTATGGACTTGAATCACTCGAGTCGGGGTGCCTTTACGCAAACCTTGCCGTAACTTTCTTTATTCTTAAGAGATTCGTTCATGTTGATGTTTCGAAATTTTTCGAACTTTGTGGCAAGAGCATTACAAGAGGATTTCGACTAAAACGTATATGAACTGTAATACAAGCCCCTAGTAAAACGGGCGTAGATCGCTCCATAAGAGTGCTAGCCCCTTTAAATTACTCTTGATGCAAAGAGGACATCCCCCCCCCCTTTTTAATGAACCTAGTTGGAGTCATCCACTTCAATTAGAATAGTCGCAACAGCAGTTGAAAGTTGAAAATGAGCCAATTATTTAAAGGCAAATCGGATAAATTATGATACAAGCCCCTAGTAAAACGAGCGTAGCTCGGTCACTAACAGTGTTAGATCCTTTTAATTACCATTGATGTAAAGAAGACATTCTCCCCTTTCGAATGAACCTAATTGGAGTCCGCTAGGTTAATTAGAAGCATCACAACAGCTGTTGAAAGTTGATAATGAGCGAATTATCAAACTGCGAAGGTTGAACTGTGATACAATCCCCTAGTAAAACGGGTAGCTCGGTCCGTAAGAGTGATAGCCCCTTTAAATTACTCTTGATGCAAAGAGGACATTCCCCCTTTTTAATGAACCTATTTGGAGTCATCCACTTCAATTAGAATAGTCGCAACATCAGTTGAAAGTTGAAAATGAACCAATTATCTAAAGGCAAATCGGATAAATTGTGATACAAGCCCCTAGTAAAACGACCGTAGCTCGATCACTAACAGTGTTAAATCCTTTTAATTACCATTGATGTAAAGAAGACATTCCCACTTTTCGAATGAACTTAATTGGAGTCCGCTAGGTTAATTAGAAGCATCACAACAGCTGCTGAAAATTGATAATGAGTGAATTATCAAATTGCGACTGAACGTCAAAAGTGCGCGTCTTACTCGCGCAATTTGTTTTTCTCTAACTACGTTGTTAAAGCTTGGAATGGCCTCCCGACTGATATTATTAATATAAACTTTGAGGCTATGTTTAGATGTGCGCTCCTAAACCAAGATCTAAAGAAATATTTGAACAGACTTTAAATCGCATTCTTTGAAATTCCAGGCAAGGTTTCGGTTGCGAAAGCCCATTCTTTGACCTGTTTTACCTTCTACTTCAAACAAATGTACTTTATATTTTAGTACCTATTTTATATACGTGGTGGTCAGTGCCAGTACCTAGGCAGGGTACCCACAAGTGGGCGACGTGAGTATCATATTTCTTATTTTCATTTTGAGGGGGAGCGAAGTTCCCATGCTTATAGCAGCCAGTCGAAACAACGAGAAGTTGGTATCATTATCAACACCATCATCACAAAACGAACCACAGAGAAGCTTATCGGCAGCAAGCCAACCAGGTTAAAATTCCAGTGACCTTCAACAATTTACAAATTTAAAATTTTCCCTGAAATTTAAGAGTTATTTTAGTTATATTACAGTTTTAAAGTAAAATAAAAACATTAAACTAAAATTCCGATATGGCACATTAAATAAACTTACACCACGGTGTGACATAACGCTAACTCAACACCATGCTAGATTTCACAGGTTACCTGTGACCGGAAGTGTGCGTCATCACAAAAAGTGTGGGTTATCAAGTTACCCCACACTTTTCCCGATAACCAGCACTTTTGACACTTCCGGATCACGGGACCGGGAACGCACACACCAACAACCAAATACGGCGTCCAAAAACGTAACGCATTAAAAACGAACAAAAGGAATTACTTAACTTGCTGGAATGTCTCGAATGAAATCCTATCCCTGCTAATTCTCACATGTCTGGCCCATAACTAAGTTTATTCACTCCATCTAACTCCGCCCCTCCACAAACTAAAATGGAATGACCTTCATTCATACCGATATATCGTATGTTTTGAAACAATTCTCAAACTACAAACGCACAGAAAGAATTACTTACCTTGCCGCAATGTTTTTCTATCCATGCTGCCTCACACATCGAAGTTTATTCACTATGAACAGCTTCGAAAACACGAGCAAGCTTACCAGCCAAACATTGCCAAATGACGCGTCTATCTAACTCCCACCCCCTCCCTCCGCAAAGTTGAACTGCTGAAGGACTCGTCCGTCCAACACCCGCCTCCCCCTCCACAAACTAAAATGGGATGAACTGCATTCATATCGACATACTGACTGATTACCGTATTCCTTGAAGCAATTTTCACAAAACACAAACACAAGTACTTTTTAATTAAATACGAGTTAGCTTGACGTCCAAACCGTGGTATAAATTAATTATTGGTGAAAACTCACGGTTATCAATTTTTAACCCACGGCTGCACCGTGGGTTAAAAATCGATAACCGTGAGTTCCTCACCAATAACTATAACATAATTATAATTGCTTGCTGCTCAAGAGTGTATTTTCACACTTTCATACTCATACTGACTGCACATTCACACTTTCATACTCATTCAATTTTTTAGTCCCCCTTTTCTAACTTTCGAAAAAAATGGTGAAATTTCATAGCGTGATTAGTTCGGGCTCAAATAATCATGTCATGAAATATACAACCTTTCCTGAAATTGGGAGGGGGGGGGGGGGTTGGGGTTTGAATTAAAAACAAAAATTGGGAAACTCCTCATAGTCTTTGGGGGATGGGTACCCTGTATCTATAGAATTATTAGGATCTAACTTTACTTTTTTCGTAGTGTAGTATGGTGTCAGTAATTTTGCTTCTTTCTTTCATGGGGTAAGCATGCTAACGCACTTCTTAAATTTGTTTTTATTTTTACGAGTTTCTTTTTAAACTGATTTTAAAGTCGAAGCCTAATAGCGTTAATTGCGTTCCGTTCGTCGCCAACACCGCCGACTAAATTTTTAACATTTTTTAGAACACACAAAAAAGTACAAAAGTAAAAAAAAAGTACCAAAGCGTAAAAAGTGCAAAACCGGCAAAACAAAAAGTAACATCACCGCAAAAAAACTAAATACCGTGCAATTCATCGAAACACTTCATCCCAGGCTCGGACTGGCCATAGTGCCATTGTGCCATTGTGCCATTGTGCACAGGCACCCTTAGGCTGCCATACTTTCGACGCCCCTTTGGTAGTCTATGTTTTCTCCTCCCTGCAAAATAAAACGAATGGTTTTTGGATTCCCTGTCCGCTGATGACCTTTCCTTTCAGGTACAAATTCCCTTCTCTCTTTTCCCTCCATTAACAGTGGAGAGATACGGTCCGGGGTTCTTGTTTCCCCTGGGTAAAAAAACCCTGGGGTTGCAAAAAGGTGAGCTATGGTCAGGGGGAAAACAGAAGGGGGGGGGGGGGGAGTCGAGGTGGTCGAACCCCGGTGATTTTTTGCTGAACCCCCCGGGGAAGTATAGAGTAGAACCCCAGGGGAAAGTATTCCACCTCCCAAATATCCCAGGAGAAAATGATGTGGTGAGATATGCATCGGGGAAAATAACCCCAAGGTAATTATTCTTCAAAAATTAAGGTGAAATTCTACCCAAGACAGGGGCAGGGTAAAATGTTTATTATGATTAATAGGTTACCAGAAAACAATAGCTGAAGAAGGAAAAATTATGAAACTGAAGTTTTAAATGTTTTTCTATGTTGTTCAAACATTTTCAATCGAGTTATATGCAACAGTTATGTCTTTTCAAACCATCTTGTTTTCATGACGTTGTCGGCAGAGGTATACAGATACTTTCGTGAATCGCTTTAGCTCAAGACGACTTAAGTTACATTGATTCAGCTCGTATAGAGCTTTAAGAACGTCCATATAACCATCTAAATCCACTTTCAAGTCGCTTTATCTCAAACCACCTCATCAACATAAGGAGTTAAAGCGCTTTAAGAACCTCCATGTAGCCACCTAAGACCGATTTTCAACGTCGCTCTTAGGACAGCTTTGCTATTATTGGTTGAAAAGAGCGCGCGCCGGAAGACGAAAGCCCAGCTAGCTGAATGGGACCTAGGTAACAGGATGGATTTTGGTTGATGCTATACGGTATCACCTTCGCAGAAACTACCATGTACCCATTGTCGTTCTAACTCATCCCAGCTTTAATGTTCATGTATCCACCTTTGTCCTAAAGCGACATGAGTTCAAGTCGACATAAGTTAAGTCGACTTGACTTATTTCTTTTGTTCTGAATAATTATCTTGTAATCTTTCATTACAAGGCTACAGGAAAACAGATTTATCACCTTCTATCATATTCCATTTTACATCGATTCATGCCAGTGTAATGGTATCTTACACAACTTAAGCAACGGGTAGCTTTAGACACAAAAATTTTAAGAGTTAACGCATAGACAGCAGGATCTAACATTCCATATAAAATCCCTAAAAACAGTGCCACAAGAAAAAACTGAGTAAGCTGTGGTACTAACACAGGTTTTAAGTGAAGCCTGGTTCCTGATGTTCAGCATTAAGCGTTGCTTTTAAACCTTTAAATTAGTGAAACAATAAAAGGAACGATGTAAGTATAAAGTGACGTTGGAGCCGAACCTCAGATAGGAGGCATCACTTAAAATTTGTGTTACTTAAAAAGTTATGTTAGTACGACACCTTAGGTTTTTTTTTTATGGGTTTACTTATTTTAGAAGTATAGCATTACATTTTGCTGTCCATAATTCAACCTTTTTGAATTAGTGTCACTGGTTTTCATAAAATAAATAAATAAAAGTAAACCTGTAATTACGGTACTGGTTTCTATGTTGTGAAACCATTACTTTACCGTCATGCTTTAAATAAATGCAACAATTAGGACAAAAACAAAATTCAGATGCTCAGACCCCTTGATTGGCTGACCCACTCGTAACCTAACTTGATTGACCCACCTTAACCCGTTACAACGCTGTTAAGTAGAAATGACGCGAGGCTTGACAGAAAAATGTGCTAATAGGAAGACAACAACACGAATTTTTATTGCTGCCTTTACCACACACAAATTAGCGCGAAGGATTACGTAATCAACGCTTTTCCAGTGCTTGATAAGCTTTGTTTTGACGTAGAATATCACATGTACTAACACTTCGAGTTAATCTTGGGTAGTTTGATTGACATCCGAGGATGTTTTACCCAAAACCCCAGGGGTTCCTTCCCCTCGACTTGCACAAGAGCATATCCATCCTTCTTCTGGCCATCCACCCTTCTTCTTTTCCATTCGACTGGCGATGCCACCGGGGACCTTTGTGTCCCTGGCAGGTCTAACCTGGGTGGTAAGGCAGTTGAGATCCTAACCCACCCTTCCTAATTTGATCCCACCTTTCCATTGGTCATGCAATGTTTAAAAAATTAATTTTTACCTATACGCAAGCTTTTGAATTTTATTTTGTATTAGTTTTTACTTTCCACCTTCGCATTCCCTATCTACCAAGGTTTTTTTTTTTATTATTAGTTTTTATTTACACACATTTTAATTTCTGTTTGGGATCAAATCCTGAATTCACCAGGCTGTTTCTCCGGTGATGGTATCCATCTTTCTAGGAAGGGTAAGGCTATCCTCACTGAGGAGCTTTCCCTGGCAGTTTCAAATGAACATTATTTGGGAAACTGGGGTTGTTAAGGGGTCCTGCATCCATCTTAAATTGCATACCAGTACCCATGTATCTGCCACATCCCATTAGCTTGTCACCCTCCTCTGAGATAGGTTTAAAGTGTGTACTGATAAATGCCCGTAGTGTGTATGCAAACCTCCAAGATTTTAGATTCCTGTTAGGGGCTGGTGGGTACGACATCCTGTTGGTTACTGAATCATGGTTGACTGATGTTCACCCTGATAACTTGATTGTTGGTGGCTTTCCCTACAATGTTGTACGCAGAGATCGGGGCTCATTGGGTGGTGGCCTACTTGTGGCCGTTAGGCAAAACATTCACTACACTATCGGAGACTTGTCAACTGATGTCGAGTTTCTCTATTTGGACTTAGTTTCATATAATATCCGCTTGCTGCTGGGCTATATTCCCAATAAATATGATTATGCTGTAGTATCAAATATGTGCACAGCTATACGTGCTAGTACCAGCACTAGTGGGTTGAATATTCTAGTTGGTGACTTTAATATGTCATTCATTGATTGGGCTAAGGCTGCTTCTAACCACGAAAATGGCCGGGTATTCCTTCAGTGTATTTCCGAATCTGGCTTTACCCAGCTTGTTACCGAGCCAACGAGACTTGATAATATACTAGACTTGGTCTGCACTGATGACGACAGACTGATTTTCAATGTCACTGTAAATGACTGTCTTGGAGCGAGCGACCACAGTATGGTCTCTTTTCAACTAAATGTCCCACGTTTGGCGCAACAAAAATCACAATGTCCTCCGCATCTCCACATTGATTACGAGTTACTTAGGTCATGCCTTCGGTCGATTGATTGGGCCGCCGCTTTGTTGGGTATCTCTGATATTGAGGATATGTGCAACAGCTTTTACACTTTATTGAAATTCTGTACAAATTGTAGTTCAAAATTTACTTGCATTGACCGGGAAGGGGGCTCCAGTAGGTTCCTGACTCATCGCCCTAAATTATCTAAGAAAATACGTCAGTTACACACAAGAAAATTAAAGCTTTGGCGAAGTTATAAGCAAACACGTTCATCTGCAGCTCACTCCAAGTACTTAACTTGTCAAAAGGCGTATTCCAAACTTGTTCGTGAGCATGAAATAAATACTGAGAAAAAAGTAGTTAGGGAAGGAAATTTAACCTCACTTTTTAGATTTATTAAAGCCAAATCTGGCAGTGGACGAACTATTCCGCCTCTCAAACTGAATGGTGGATTTATCACTGATACCCTTGACAAAGCAAACGTCCTTAGTTATGAGTTTTCAAAGAATTTCATCGCAGATTCTCCCAGCACTCCAGTGTGGCATGGCAAGACAAATTGCTTGACTTGCCCTCCTTTAACCTTAAATGCTGAGGATGTACTTACGTCTTTATCACATATCAAGCCTAGCAAAGCAGTGGGCCCAGATGGCTTTTCTGCATTTTTTTATAAAGAGATTAAATATCAAATTTGTATCCCATTATCATGGATCTTTAACCTTTCACTCAACTCCGGCTGTCTCCCCACTATATGGAAGGCCGCCAATATTAGTCCTATCTATAAGAAGGGTGATGCTTCCCACCCTGGAAACTACAGACCTATTGCCCTAACTTGTGTGCCCTGTAAGCTGCTCGAGGGTTTAATTAGGAAAAATATGTTTTCCTTTATTGAGGATTGTAATTTGTTGTCTAACGATCAGTTCGGGTTTTTGCCTGGACTTTCTACTTGCATCCAGCTGTTATTGGCACTTGACGACTGGACTAACTCTGTTGACGCAGGTATCCCTGTTGACGTCGTTTTCGTTGACTTTGCTAAAGCATTTGAGTCGGTTTCGCACCTTAAACTTTTGGCCAAGTTGGAATGCCTCGGCTTCAGAGGAAATCTCTGGTCTTGGCTGGCCGACTTTTTGATTGGTAGAAGTCAGTGTGTTATGATCGAGGGGACATTGTCTAACCCTGTCATTGTTGGTAGCGGGGTACCGCAGGGGTCAGTATTGGGCCCGTTACTTTTTATTTTATATCTCAACGATCTTTCAGTAGAACATGATGATTCTACTTTAAAGAAATTCGCAGACGACCTAAAATTGTATTCTCAAGTGGTTGATAGTGACACGTTTTTTGGTTTCCAATCAGAGATTGACAGCCTTCAGTCCTGGTCGGCGAACTGGCAATTACCCATCGCTCCCCTCAAATCCTTTGTCATGCATGTAGGTTACCATAACCTCCATTTAGACTACTCTCTGTGTGGCTCAGTGTTGAAACAAGTCAAATCAGTAAAGGATCTTGGGGTTTGGTTTACTCACGACCTTAAGTTTTCAGATCACTGCAATCAAATTGTCAGTGTAGCACGTAAACGTGCGGCAATGATAAAGAAATTTTTTAAATCTGGTGACAGAAAAACCCTTGTTTGGGCCTTTAAGGTATACGTGCGACCGTTACTTGAATATGCCAGCCAGGTTTGGTCACCCTATCTCGTGAAGGATATTGTTAATATTGAATCTGTCCAACGCAGTTTTACCAAGTCATTGCACGGCACTCGCCACCTTTCTTATCATGAGCGACTAAATCTGCTTAACATGGATTCCCTCGAATTGCGCAGGCTGAGAGCTGACCTAAAATTCACTTATATTTTGTTACGGGGCGATTTGCGCCGACTTGGTGATTGTCTCTTTGAGCTCCGATCATCTGATCGTACTCGTGGCCACCCTCTTAAGTTGGTCGTGGAACGCTGCAGCTTGAATTGCCGCAAGTTCTTCTTTTCGAATAGAGTCGTTCACCCCTGGAACGCATTGCCCAGAGATGTCGTTCTTGCCCCTTCCATTGAGGTTTTTAAACGGAGGTTAAAGAATATTGACCTTGGAGAGTACTTGCAGTGTTTTTAACTTTTTATTGAACATTAACTTTTATATGAAATTATGTTTGGTTGATTTGTTTTGATTTATATTTGCCTTTATCATCCCTTATGAGATTTTACTTGTATGTATTTTATTATTCTTTTCTTACAATTTTTAGCTTTGTACCTGGACCAATGTTAGTGGCATCTCAATTTATGCCCTTTTGTATCCCTTTCTCCTTCTGAGAATAAATATATATCTTATCTTATCTTATCTTAAGGCTGGCAGTCAGCGATCCCCATGATCCTTGCCAGACCTGTTGCTCCGGCAACAAAATGATTATTATTATATCTCACCACTTTTGACTTTTCAAAATCCCCAGGGTTTTCCTCAAAACCCCCAGGGTTCGACCACCTCGGGTTTCGCTTTCCCTGGAGTTAATTTATCCCTTACCATAACTCTCCACCGTTACTTACGTTTTTAACACATTTTTAAACTCGTCCTTCCCCCCCCCCCCAACCCACTCCAAAATTTCCTAAATTAGCATTACTTGAAATATAAAATGTGTGTTGAAGACTGCATTCCGAAGCCAGGAATGACGACGGAATATGAAAACAAGCAAAGCTTCTTGAGCTCGACCCCGGACTTTGCTTCTCCTTGGGAAGCTTAGAACACTTCCCGAAAACCCTACACGGTTGTGGCACCAACACTTCATCAGAGTTTCCTGTAAAACGTATGACGCCCCTCCCCAGTCATTTCGATAAATGACACAGGCGCCCTTTCCTACCCAGTCCGGCTCTGCTTCATCCCTAGCGGGACGAGAAAAGCAGATGCATGTGTGTAGGCTACAAAATAAGGAAAACAACAGCCAGCAAAGCGGGAAAGGAGGCAAGGGATTAAGGGGGAGGAGATTCAGGAAGCCAAGAAAATTAAAAGAAAAGGGCATAGGGGGAAACGATAACGAATAATCGAAAGCACGAAAAATTGGACCAAATTCTTGCATGCACAAGACAACAATGAGAACCTCGCCCCCCCCCCCCCAACTCAGCGAGAGAAAAATAGAAAATCTAAAAAAAAAATGTAAAGCTCTAGAAAATAAATAGTGACTGGCTTTTCCTCCGAATAACCTTCGTGCTATAAGCGCGACGGGCAATAAACTTTCTCTGGCTCAAAATCTGAAAGTCCTGCAGAGAAGGTTGAGCACTATAAAACTTGAAATAACTCTTAATTTCAAGATAAATTTCATTATATCGGCTGTCACTGTGACCACCAAGCAGGAACTACAGTTTCTCAAGAACATAATTGTTTTTAAATCTTGACGTCAGCCAATCACTCATCTGCTGCAAAATTCTGAACGTAACATTGCAGTTAAAGAATTGAATTGAACTGAATTTATTTCTAGTAAGCCGTGGCCTGTTGCTGTACGCTCAACTACAAAAACAAAACGTGATTACAAAATGATTAAAGAATGATTGACTGCAACAATCACCATCACCATCAATCAACCAACAATCAACGTCACCAGCAATCGAAGGCGTTGATTTTTCTAAAGTTGAGGGGGGGGGGGGATGAAAACCAAGAGACAACCAAAATTATGTATTTTAAGGTGGGTGAATTCTTAAAATGTGGGAGAGGTTGGAGAATTCTCCTTACACCGATGAAAATTGAATTCATCTCTGATCCGTCACCTCAGTACCATGCAGCATCTCGTGGATAACATCCTGCCCAATGCTCACAAGGGGTATCGAGGCCACGCATCCGGACCAAGCCTTGGGCCCCTCACAACTCAACCTGCATATTTTACCCATTACCAATCCCACTCGGTGATCATGTCTTGGATCCCTATGAAATAAACCTACAAGCTGTCTCCCAGGCCGAGATTGTAAATGATGCCATTCCTACCTCAACCTGGAATACTGCCGCAACTTTCTACGGCTTCAGTATCTGGCAATTTGGTAAGTGCCCAACTACCCGATTGCTTCATCAAAATTTCCAGGCGCACACTTCACAAAACTCCTAAAGCCTTAGAACACGGCGAAATTTGGCTTCGTGGTCGTGAAGACAAGAAATAAAAGTCAGCCCCTGACTGGCAATGAAAGAACCACGGTAGACATCCAGCAAACAGTATAGCTGGATGTCCAGCTGGATGTCTACCGTGGTTCTTTCATTGCCAGTGAGGGGCTGACTTTTATTTCTTGTCCTAAAGCCTTCCTTGTACAAAGTGCCACTCAAGGCGAAGTTCTGCACATTTGGTTTACATTCCCGAAACAATCCACAATAATCACTCAACGACATTCTCAAGTGTTCACAGCTTAGCACATCACCAAGGAAGCAACCATTTCGCAACGTTTTCTTTTCAAACAAAAATAAAATATGATGGCAATCTCAACAACTTTGTAAATATAAGTGGTCGAGACTTTGACCCCCCCCCCACCCCCTTCATACTGTCCTCTGAGGAGGAAGTGGGAACAAGTCGTCTCCAAAGCCAATGTACTTCATTCGAATGCTTTCTGCATCGGCATCTGTTCAACATTCCTCACCTTTTCTCAACAAGTTGAATCAACCTCCACCCTACAACTAAGGAAAACTTCAATCAACCAAAATCTCAACACTTCAAAACGAACACTCCATGTGACCAGTGATGCACTCACCCCGTAGTTCAATGGGCCAATCTGAGATGGAAGCCACCATCGGAAGGAAGCTGAAGCCAACATAATGAACGTCAAGCACAACTGAGGTAACAAAATGTTGTACTCAAACATTAATTTTTGCACCCTCTGAAAATTCTTCTGAGCAATTCTCTTTCTCTTGGAACCTGAATGAAGCTCTCCCCCCCCCCCCCCTTACGTTTCTTTTCTCTTAATTCATTTTTCTCCTCCTACAATTTTTTTGCTTTAATCAAAAACCAAACAAGACAACATTCCCTGAGGATTCCCACTGAATCCCGGATTCCGAGTAGGGAAAACGCCAGCTTGCAACTCTAGGGTACCACCACTAGAAGGTGCCTACCACCAAGAAGGACGAGGTCAACTGTCAATGCAAAAATTGACAGGTGTAGTATATTTTCCGAGCAACAAGAAACGTACATTTGCTGGCCCCCATGAATGCCGGCTGAAATTTCTTTCTTTCGCATAGGAAAATATACTATACCAAACCCACCCTACCTCCCCTCTTGAGTCACTTCCTGACATATCAAGCGAGAACAATAGATGCGAATGCTTTCGAGCGAGCTCTATTTATAAGGAGGGCTGCACATGCGCAGTTGGGTTGACAAGCTGAGCGGTACGACGAAACTTAAATCCTCAAGGCACAGAGAGCATAAATGTAAAAATTGACAGGTATAGTATAATTTCCTTTGCAAAAGAAACAAATTTGAGCCAGCCTTCATGGGGACCAGCAAATTTACGGTTTTATCATTACTCAAACTTATTTTTAAGCTTTATTGGAAGCATTTCGGTAGCGTTAAAATTAATTTGACTCAATCTGGCTAACTACCATTATAGCAAACGCCGAAAATAGTATACATTTACAGTTTATTTAAAAATCATTATGGAAACTCCAGTAACTCGAAAGTATATCTTCCCTCTCAACTGGCAATGGCGAATTTCTTCAATTAAACTGTTTTAGTCAATGAGCTTTTAAAATCTGTTAACCTGGCTTCACTCACAATGCAATTTAATTCTTTTTTTTAAATCTTTCATTTGCACATTATGGAAAAGGCTTCTCCAGCTCAAAGTGGCGGCAATTCGTTTGCTCCAGTTGCAGCCTCATTGTTCTACGCCTTCAGCCACTCCCAGTACAGCATTCCAAAGTTTCAATTTTCCTCCCCAATGTGGAGAGCATAGCTCCCTCATCCGTCTGCGCTTTCCCTCACTGCCCCTTTGAGTGACAGTCATCATAGCAACCTAGCTCCTTCCAGTCCCATTGTACCTCCTAACCCTCAGTTAGGCATGCAATAGTCGCTCTCCTACAGGTCTGCGCTTGCCCCAAAGTGGGAGTAGTTTGGAGCTGTCCTGCCTCTATAAAACCAACCTGCATTCTTCTAATCTTCAGCATAGCTCACACCATTCGCTACAGGTTATTACACCAGTTGAGGAATCGACATGTCCTTCTGCAGTCCCAACGACATGCCGGGCAGGTAGTAACCAGTCTTAGTCAGGGAATTTTTAGTTTTATTTTCGTTTAGGCCTTTAATTCAAAATTTACTTCTAAACTTTTAAACGTTAATTTTTGTAGCAAACATTTACTGGTAGTTCATGAATTCAGCATTTAGTTTCAGAATACCTCAATATTGTATGGGTTCAACACGTCCCATTTTGATTGTTTTACATTGTTTTCACCATTGTATTTAGGAAACAATGACACTCGGCAAACTCCAGATTCATTCTTCGTGCACGTGTTATGTCGTAAACAAGGTACACGGATTACAAAAAAAACGTCAAGTGTGCCGTAAAAAAGGGGTTATATGATTGAATTTTTACTTGTTAAAATGTACACGGATAAAAAGTGATGATTTTTAATTGAAATAATCAAATGTGCAATTGAGAAAATTGCACCTGTTTAAGTGCTGTTGTGCTTTACGAATCATATATTTAAAACGTAAAGCACAACAGAACTTAAACAGATGCAATTTTCCCAATTGCACATTTGATTATCTATCTATCTATGTATCGATAGATAGATTGGGCAATCAAAGGTTAGGTTGGGCAAGCAAATTCATCATTATTATGCACTACAATGAAAGAGGGTGTATAATGAAAGAGGGCGAGCGACCGACAATGTCAAATGTGGCCTATCGACATATCTACATATACAGGGTGTTCGGAAATTGGTGTCAAATATTTTGAGGGTCCGCT
>JAHWFP010163901.1:0-37673 GCA_023313725.1 Lithobius niger
CCAGTCGCCACACGCAGGCCACTGTGATGCACAGTGTCCAACATCCGGAGAGTGGAGTCACTAGCCGAATCATAGACCATACACGCATAATCAAGTTTGCTGCGGACAAGGGCTCGGTAGAGGCGCAACATGGCAGCGCGATCGGAACGCGTGGAACGGAAGAAAAGTAAGGGGGGGAGATGAGGCTTAATGGCGCGGGGACCAGAAAAATAAGGGGCGGGGGGACCGAGCAAATGTGTTATCTTTTATTATGGGGAGGGGGAGTAGGCGATGTGTTACGCACAATAATTTGCGCAAAATTATTAGTCGCTATTTTTTTTTTAAATTTGTTTCAGTAAACTATTTTTCTAATTTCTGTTTACGACCTAATTTTTTTTCCCAAAATAACTGGTCATTACGCGAATTGTATGGGTAAAGAAAGTAGACAGTTGGTGGTGGTGAATTAGGAGAAAGTGGCGCATTTTCAGGTGGGAGAGGTCATACCAAACACTGGTGTTACCGCCCGCGACCCCCCCGCCCCCCGCCCACATTGCTAAAAAGAAAGTTTTACGTAATTTGTGAATCCCTAAGCCTTATGTACATAAACACTCAACTGTTGCTTGCCAATTCGGCTCTAATACATTTTACCTAATGTAAGGTAGTAGCTTAACGTTATTTCTTCATTTAATTTTTTTTAATGAAGTTGAAATGATTGCAGCATGTCTACTGCTGTTTAAATGGAATTCAACTTTTTCAATATATGTTATTATTCTTTGTTTGTTAACTTAGTTTATCCTTTCTGTTATTTTTTAGTAATTTTTTTAGAATATTGTTTGCGCATTTTAAAATTATATTTTTTAAATTAATTTCTTAGAACTGTACGTCATTTGAAGTAAACTGATCCACATATAGATGAACCGGATCAACTTTGAACTTTACTAGATTCTTTTGAAGGAGAAGTCTAGGAGGTGGTGGGGTCGGGGGGCAACCCGGTGATCGAACCAGCTGCTTAGGCCTGAAGCTCCCTCTCAATTAGCACTGCCACCGCTCACACCACCACAAGGGAAGTGGGTTCTATTTTCTACACTCAACTCATATAGTCTGTTCGGGGGAGGGGGGGGGGGTATAGTTACCTTGACCTTTTTATTTGTGAAACTTAGGGAAAAAGTATGAATGTGATGAATTTATGAATAAAAAGGATTTTGGCTCTTTTCTATTATTTGTAGCCCTGAAAAGGGCTGTTGTGTGAGGCTCTGAAAAGAGCCTTTTTGACATGAAGTTTGTAAACAGTCAAGCTCAGGTAGATTCTAGCTAAAGAAGAAAATCTTCGTCGTCGTCACTTGAATCTTCAAGTTGATCCTCTTCATCGCTGCTATCTGCTGTAACATTGATGAGCAAAGATTCAACTACTTGTTCCACAAGAGCATCTTTGTCCCAGTATTCATTTTCTATTTTCACGACGTGCTCGCAGATTTTTTTTCAGTTTGAAGCAGTGACTTTTGTGACGGCAGCGTTCGTCAAACGTTCAACTTCTGCCAGCTTGAAGGTGGTGTTTTCTCGAGCAACGTCACCTTTCAGTTGTGCCCAAATTAACTCGATAGGGTTGAACTCACAGTGATAGCAGGTAGGCGAAGTACTACATGACCGTGTGATGCTGCCAACTCATCAATAACGTATACCGTTTGCGGGCAGGCTTATGCTGTTTAATAAGCATGTACAGTTCGGGTTTGCTCATATTTTCCGTAAATGGAATAACGTGGTTGGTAATCAATCCATCGTGTCGCCTTTCAAACTATCGATGTTGGGTGCACATTAGACTTCTACGCTGTGGTAAGGCGCATTGTCCATAACAATGACACTGTTTGGTGGAATGTTAGGCAATAGTCGATCTTTAAACCAACGAAGAAACCGTCGGCTATCCATCTCTTTGTGATAGTCTGTGGTCTTCACTCCACGAAATACAAGCTTGACTCCTGCTACAAAACGATCTTCCCACCCAGCGTGCAGTAACATTATTCGTTTTCCGTTACCCACCGGTACGAGAAGCCCGGGAACAACTTCTTTGCTGTGCCACACATCTTTCACAGAATGGTTTCCGTTCATCCATGTCTCATCATGAAACACAATGTGGCGTTTTTGTTCGCGCTTACGCTTTATTGCGCGTAAGTACATGCAGCGGACAGTGACATTATCAGTACGTTCGAGCAAAATTTTCCGCTGATCAAATTTCTTAAAACGAAAGTCTAACTTTTTTCAAAATAGGTCGCATAGTAGTTGACCGACCTGTAAAACCAATACATTGCTCAGCTTCGGCTATTATCTGCCTTACTGTTAGAAACTGCTTTGTTATGTGCATGTCGGCTACAATTTGCCGAATTACACGGCAATCAAAGTCGTCGGGCGCACTCTTTAGTGAAAACTGCAGCCGCATTCTACCGGGCGATTGCAACAATGGCGATTGTTTTGCCTCTTGAAGAATCCTCATAACTGTGGAGGACCTTACGCCAGTATATTCCGCTGCAAGCTTCATTGCACTCTTCATACTCTTTACGGGACTGGTAGGGGATACATCCTGTTGAAAATAACGGGCGACGTTAAGAATTATCTCCCTGGCTTGACTGTTTAGCGCCTTCCCTTGACGAAGCTTGGATAGCTTGGAACTGGAAGCGACGACCTCCATTGTTTTTCTGACTGCTTTCGATATCAACAAGGCGCTCCTTTGCCAAAAACGTAAAATCGATTATTTGCGTCATTCTGAGGCGAACTCAAGATCCAGCATGGACACAATAGTTGATAGTATATTCAGTAGTATTATCACAAGAGCGTAGTTTTTAAATGATGAATTTTCTCAATCACGAGTTGTATTCCGAAGCTGAAAAACTACAAAGTGATTGCATGATGTGTTTTATCAGCTTGGGAATATAACAAGTGATTGATAAAATTCATTGATACTTAATCTATGCTCGAGTTGTATTTGAAACGAAAATATGCCATCTCCTTAAGGTCCACTTTGAATAAAAACTTCCAAGTTGCATAAAACAGCCTAGTTGCAGTGTAGCAATTTCTTGCATAATTTGCTAAAGTTTACAAACTGTAGGCAAATCTCATTGGTTCGTTTAGTGTTCGTAGGAATAGTATTTCTACTCTGCCTCTATGGATGAAACAGTTTTGTTCCTCCAACGAATCCTCACAAACATGCGAAAAGTAGCCTAGCTCACCGTGAAAGTAGACGATTGTTGTTGGGTGATACTAGTCGCGACACATAACGTAAAGTAAATCGGTGTTTCATTTTTAATGAAAATTTGCTTCTTTGATTTAAAATAGAATATGATCCGGAACATTAATAAGTATTACGACTATTGTTATTAATTTATTTTTAACCGTATTTAGTTTTTTACATACTACCATTGCCACTGCCACCACAGTCTATTGCTGGAATTATAGCAGAGATTAAGAGAATTATTAGTTTCGTTGTTTAATTCTAGGACGGAAATGTTATGGCAGGCTTTTTCACCTTTTGCCGTGTTAACTGATTGTTACGACGGGTTTTTCTGCCAACATGGTAACCAGAGAATGTCCGAGCTTCATAGGAAAGCCACCTCGAGCTTCAAGTCGCAAGCAATGAGTTTCGTACATCGTTAGGAGCCATACATTTGCTATGTAGCATTCCATTGAGCTTGCATTACACGGCAAAGACCAGTAAGACAGTCGATTCGGTCAGGAAAACAAGATGGGTGGACCTAACTGTCAGATATGTGTTTTATATTTGTTGAAGAGGCGTGATTGGCTCGTGGCTGCTGTTTACTTGAATTCCATTGGTTAATTGCAATAAAAAATTATGAAGGTATATTCTCATTCTAAAATGTGTTATAATAAACGTTTATTCGCCAAAATGCAGAAATACATAGGTAAGGCCTAGTCTACTAACACTTCAACTGGAATTAAGGGAATTAATTTCACGAATTCTCTGATAAAATTTACGATGAAAGGCATATCTACTTCATGTAACAATGTCACTATTAATTTATTTTCAAACCAATTAAACTTTCGGTACGATAAATGTTCAAAATTTCGGGTCATAGCATAATCACAAAGCACTTTTTTAGGTCGTAAAAGTTACTTCTAGAAATCGTATGAATACATCCCATTGGCAGCTTTAACACTTCTCAGTTCGACATAAAATTTAAAGGAGAATGAAAACTATCATTCACAAAAAATTAAATGAATTAAAATGTCAAATTAAAATGGCAAAATGTTACAAATTTTATGCTGTTCAATTTTATTTTTAAAAGCCCTACACATGTTGAAGCTGTTATAACTACCGTGATACAACAGTATGCCTCATGAAACTAACTGTCATCCACCTCGACACGTTTTTTTCTAGAATTTGTTGTAGCACTTTCGCCGTACACTGTATTGTTGGCCAAATAAGGCTTAAATTGTCTTAGTATGAGTGTAAATAACCAATGTGCTAACGTGCCATTCCCATCAGGTTTCCTTCCTTGTGGATAGCAGCAGATATATGATCGAGAAATTAGATTTGGTTGTGCTACTGACAACGGTAGCATTGAGTGGTCTGTTAACACATAATGCTCTCACATTTGACTCAAGTACAAATATTACTACTACTACTACTACCCAATAAGCCACATCACCTAAAACGCCCATCAATGAAAGTTTGTTTGGTTTCTTCCAAACGTTGCTCAAATTTCTGCCTTTGACTTAATTTTGGTCTAAATTTCGTATTTCGCTACACCACTTTGTTTGCCTCGACCAGCCTATGTCATTGTCCATGCAATGAAATCTGATAGATTAAAGCATTCCATTGTTATTTAGTGAAAACCAGTTAACACGTGTTTAGGTAAAATTGTGTGTGAAGAAAAATAAATGTCATTTGATTTTGCTGTATATAGGCCCGGGACACGTGTATTAAATTTTTGTCCGGGTCCAATATGAGCAGAATATTACTAGTGAAATTTTATTTCCTTTCATAACATGCTTCGTATAGGAGAATACAACCAAACAAACCACAGCACTAAATACACAGAAATAAAATATTTTATCAGAAGGTACTGGATGTATGATGACACACAAATTATCGTTGGCTCAGTTGACACTTGAAACAGAAATATGATCGAGGCAGACAAGTTTGCTCGTAAACTATTTAAATTTAATCAGAACATTTAGCACATTTAACTGCCAATAACACAAACAATACTACAACTTGCTGCGCTGTACTGGTGACCAATGCGATTCACTTTTTGGTAATCTTGAATTTATACCAACGGTATTAGGAGTTGACGAGATACGAAGTTATATATCGGTTGTATTGGTTAAATTTGCCTGCAAGCAGGATCCATCTACCGGCAAATGGAACCAACTGAACTTTAGCATGAGAATTTGTATATTCATTCCAAAAAACGAGCAACATGTTCGCCTTACACTGAAACATCACAGTTTACCATTCTACTTCCTTAGTTATATAGATCAAAGCTTTACTCATCGTTTTATTTCACTTAGAGGAAGTGGTTTACTTTCACTGTAGTACTTTCACTGTACTTTCACTCATATTAGTGCAATGACCTCATTTTGCGAATCATCAGACATTCAGAAGAAGCTGCTTCTCGTTGGAATTCGGAGCCTTGTGAATGAGTTGATATGAATGGATGAAAAGCCTGTAAGGTGCAACATGTATACACTATTTCGCAACGTTTCGGGTCTGAATGCGACCCTTTATCAAGCGTAAAAATAAAAATAAAAATAAAAATTTTTGGAGTGGAAACTCAAGTCATATTAAAAGTACACAAGAAATAAAATCCGACCAACACCAACGAAAACACAAAGCACCAGAAGGACCTAAGCCCAGTTAAAAAACCGGGCAATAGGGAGACTCACAGTCTACCTGCCAAAGCAGGCCGGCTGTGGATAGTGAGGGAAGCCAGGTGGTTTATATACCACTCACCCCTAGCGGGAAAAATCTTTTATGCCAAGTTTGTGTAGAGTCGAAATGTACTCCGCTATTTGATTATTAATGGGCATTATGTGATTATGAACGTGGGGCCAATACATAAAAAGAACGTCATTACTAATGAAATTAAACGGATTTTTTCCCATACAACCAATAAACAGCTGCTTGCTCAGGAATTTCAGTACACCTTGCATAAATACTTAGAGAATGGCTTCCCTCTGCACACCCTTACTAGGTTAATCGAACATAGCAATATTGGTTCCAAAATACGACCGAATAAACCCAAAGCAACAAATTTCCTTACGTTTCCATTTTTTCCTGGCGTCACAGAAAAACTTAGAAAAATGCTAGCCTACCATAACATTACATTAGTTTCCACCACGCTACCCCAGTTTAAAGCAGCTGACTATGCCTAAAAAAATAGTCGATCAGAAAGAGCTCCTAAAAACACAGAGAAATGTTGTATATCAAATTCCGTGTGGGGACCAAAGCTGCACAGCCTCTTATATAGGTACTACGAAGCAATTTCTTTGCAAAAGATTAAATTCTCACAGATCCAACCTTAAGTACAATGACAAAACTAATTCCCTAGTGCAGCATACGATAGCGACAGGGCACTCCCCAGACCTTCAAAACACCCGCGTGTTGTTTCATGAAAAAAATTACAGGTCCAGAATTAATTTAGAAACTATTAGCATCCTAGCTCAACGGCCCCCCGTTCATAATCACATAATGCCCATTAATAATCAAATAGCGGAGTACATTTCGACTCTACACAAACTTGGCATAAAAGATTTTTCCCGCTAGGGGTGAGTGGTATATAAACCACCTGGCTTCCCTCACTATCCACAGCCGGCCTGCTTTGGCAGGTAGACTGTGGGTCTCCCTATTGCCCGGTTTTTTAACTGGGCTTAGGTCCTTCTGGTGCTTTGTATTTTCGTTGGTTTTGGTCGGATTTTATTTCTTGTTTACTTTTAATATGACTTGAGTTTTAACTCCAAAAATTTTTATTTTTATTTTTATTTTTACGCTTGATAAAGGGTTGCATTCAGACCCGAAACGTTGCGAAATAGTGTATACATGTTGCACCTTACAGGCTTTTCATCCATTCATATCATATTTCGGTGCTTTTATCCTTCAGTTGTGAATGAGTGGCATAAAAATGATTTTTAGGCCTACTTAATACGAAATACCAATGCTTAAGCAAATGAAATTACAGGTTCGATGACGAAATACAATGGGGCTGGAGTAATTGGCTAGTCGTGGGGTGAAGAAATACGAAGGACCACTGTCCGAGTCAGTGAGACACCCACGAAGAATAAAAAAAACACGGCTTTATTAAAATTTTCGATGCAGCAAAGAGCACAAGGGCCATCAACAAAATAAAAAAAAATGCACTGTTGTGACAAACTGGGTGAATTTCTGAAATAATTTCGAAAAAAAAAACATATAACACTATAACGTTATTTCAACATGGCTGGCTGAGCCAGCAGCGGGAACTGGGTTTTTTTTATCGTTGATATATGTAAGTACTGGAAGTAGGGCTACTTTTGGGTTTTGTGTGGGTGTGGCATATTTGTAATTGTAACCTGCTTTTTTAGTTTTAGTGAACAAGATGCAAAGCTTAACCGCATCGAAAATTTTAATAAAGCCGTGTTTTTTTTATTCTTCGTGAATGCCTCACCCAGTCAGACAGTGGACCTCCCCTATTACAACGAGGCTCGTTTCGCTACGTGTAATAGAGGAAAACATTCTACATATCACAACTCTTTCAAAATTCCTCTTTTATTATTCAATATTTCATAAGTTAAACACTGTTTGTTAAATTCCTTATAAATAAAATCGGTCTTCTAGTAAGAATCGTTTTGTGGAAAAAAAATTCTCAAACCGAATAACACTCCTTCTTTTATGTAATTTATAACTTGCCTTTTTTACCACTCGACTCATTTCCACCAAATATCCTTTGGTCTCGGGAAAGGAAATCAGCAAAGAAGTTTCGCGCTCAAACTAATAAATTATTATCTTCATTGAAGTACTTGAAGAAGTATAGCGGATAATTATTTCAGTTTCTGGATTATTTATTGAACAAGTAGCCAGATTCCGAGGAAGGTGAAAAAAGGACTTTCCAATATGGGGAATGAGAAAGAGACTACATTCTGTGATGTCATGTCAGTATCGATGTCTATGTGAATCTCACGTAATTTTCCATTTCTTTTTTTTATCTACTACAGCTCAAAACGTAGAATTCAGAGGCAAGACAAATAAAATGTTGGCAAAATTTTCATTCCGGATCCCGCTTGTGTTTACAACTGTAAGTAAGAATAAACAGGCCGAGATCATATTCGTACATTTGTTCATTCTTGCAGTTAACATGTTCGTTCAGCACTAGAAGAAATATTTAAAATGCAGCGCAACTATGATCAGGTTCGTTGTTTTGATGCATTTCAAGCTAATTTTGACTAAATTCTGATGGGTTTAATCTTGACATTAATTGGCTTCACAAATATGCCCGTGCATGAAAACCGTAACTTTGAGACTTGTAACGCTGTTGATTAGGATACGCCTGGTCTCTTGTAGAATTTTTCCCAGACCACTATCGATTGTTTTCTAGTATTCACGAGTTGAAACCTGAAAATGCCATTACCTCAGGAATACGTACGGCTTGACGATATCCCATTCCATGATGGTCAAAATTGTAGATGCGTGAATACTTATAAATGCTTTAAGAATGCCTTTGGGTTCATCAAGATTATGATATTATGATATTGTAGGTTCACTACAAAGGCTACACGTAATGAAAAAATATTTGTTTCATAAAATGAGAGAATTGCTTAATCATGAAATTTGACCATATGTTTTATGATATAATACTGAGTCTCCGGTACAACATGCTCTAAAAATTTTGGAGTGAAGCATTCTAGAACAACGACATTAGCCATTTCCAGCTTCCCTCCACAGGCAGCCAGATGCCTCTTAGTTACATTTCGTGCCATGGACTCTCAGCATGTTCGCTCCTGGAATTACACGCTAGGAGCAAACGTTTCTACATTGGAGTAACGAGAGTCCCATTTACTTTGATGTAAAAAGAAAAACTTGATAGGCCACCAGTAGGTATAAACGAAATGAACATAACCTGTAAATTTAGCATTTTTGTTAAGAGAATATTTTCTCCTAGAGCTAAAAATGTCTAATTGTAGTCAGCCTCCTAACCCCAGTGGGTTAGGATGGGTACAGGTAATGTATATGTTCTTTTAGGCTAGACAAAAAAAATAGCCAGCCAACTGAAGCAAGTCAATTTTTTTCTATTTGCTGTCAGAAATATATATTAGGCTACCTGTAAATTTAGCATTTTGCACTTAGTATCCAATCGAGTACCCTAGGGTTGGAAGCTAGTCCCTCCAAAAGCTATAAACTTTGCACTTTAAACAGTAAAAAGAGAGTAATACATCATTTTTCTGGAGTTGGTGCCCTGAAAAGGGACGTTTGTCTTGTTTCTTCTTCGTAGTGCTTAAGGAGGGGTAGACGACACATCTGGCCTCAATGACGAGTCCCATATGACGAAGTCCATCAGTGCAGCAAGTCATGTTTCTGAGGTAGTGGGCCGTGCAGACTGACAGAATCTTCCATGAAAATGTTCTGAGGGTCTCTGAAATGGCAATGTTGCTGTGAAAAACCCATGAAGTGGAGATGGCTCGAAGCTCATTAGCTGTGACCCTGACGTCATTGTCGGTGCAGTCTGCTTCTGGAGCATCCTATCTTCGATGATGATAGATTTAATCCAATTTGTATTCATAGCTGCATTGGTTTCGCCAAAGCTCCTCTTGACGAGTAAGAAAAGTTGGTTCCGTCCTTTACGGATTTCGTTTTCTCCAGGTAAGAGCCCATTGCACGAACAGGACCTAGAAAATGATCAGGCTCTTCATCAATCACCGTTCAAAGTGTTGGTGTGGTGATGGTTTGGTTCGGCACTGCCTTGCAACTCTTGGTGCTAAAAGAGTCTCTAGGTGTTAGGTAAGCAGCTTCGAAGCTGTTTAAGAAGAAACATTATTCTGGAGCCACGGAGGGAGCTTGAATTTTGCTGCAGCGTAGGCTTGAAGCAGAGTAACAAGAAAAAAAACTTTCTTGCGTGTGATACGATGGAGCCTGCAGTTTTGAATTGGTTAGTAGGGTGCCTCCATTAAGGAGTGTAAGACGATGGTGAGAACCAGTCTGGAAAGAGTCGTTTCAGCGTAAGTCTTTCAACTTCAAAGAACTTAATTAGTGTTGAAATCCTGAAATCTTCCACGAGTGGCAGGTGGGGGTCTATAACAACGGCAGGAACAGCACCGAAGAGTCAACCAGAAGACATGTCTTTGGGGAAGTGCTGCCTTTAACCATTGTAGTGAAGAAATCTTCTTTTTCGTTCGGGAAAAGGACGAGCGTGTTTGCAGCGTGAACGAAAAAAAGAAGGCTGTCTTTTGCATCATGCCTTTTTATAGGAAAGGTGTGTGCACGCACACTAGGGTTAGGAGTCTGGCATAATTTGGCGTCTTTATCTGTAGGGATAAGCATTTTCTTAACAAGCGTTCTAAATTTACAGGTAATGAATATTTCGACGGCAAATAGAAAAACCTTTTTGTTCATTATTTCTCGGTAACATGACCGATCTTGCATTTCTTGGTTTCAAACCTTTACCTCACGTGTACCTCTCAAAATGCAAAGTTTCATATAGTTCGGTAAATCCATCTCGGAAAAAATAGATAATAAAGAATGGAGCCTGTCTCTAAAAAAAAAGAACCTTAGAAAGATTAGATAAACTCTCGCTGTTTTAAATTGTTTTTCAACTGTTTTAAATACTATGTTTACTTTAATCATGGTGAAACCAAATTTTATTCAAGCTCTAAAATTCTTATGAGAAACATGAAACAAAAGAAAGATCAGGATTGAGTCTTTGTGGCTTGTCTACAGCTTGGTCATTAGCACCAGCCTAAGTCACAGTGCAATTTCAGAACGGGCCCATCAGCTATCTGAATATGTCCCGGGATCCTACAGAAAATCACAGTTTTCTGCTGGTCAGGCAAGGGGGAAAGTAGAGCTTGGATTCGCTGTGTCAATGTGCTCCGAGGATTGTACGACGCCAAGGAATCCAGGGCAAGATAAGGTTATGAAAACAAACAGTCAGAAATACAGATACAGGTTGTGAGAAAACCAGATACACTAACCTGAGGAAAAAAGAACACTTGCCTGACTACTATATTTCGATCTACAGATCAGGTCTTTCAGAATCGGTCAGGTCCTGTGTTCAACTTCCAACCGAGGCAGTTGTATCTTTTCTGATATTAGTAAATCTTGTTTTCTCACATTCTCGAAAGCAGTTTTTATTAATGACTGCATCAGTGTGATAGGCTGCTTTTCATACTAAATTTCTTTAGCTCTTAAAAACCCATACTATAGTTGTTGTATAGTTATCTATTGTATTTAGATAAATGCATGGAAGCCTGCCGACGACCTACTCTTAATGCAGTATTTGGTTAGAAAGGACAGCCTCTGCTTCAGAGATTATGCAGACTTCCGATTAATTGCTAATGAGGTATGTAAACGTTTTTAAATCCATTTTATAAGAGTGCTAATGCATCATGGCTAATTTTACTAATAGTCGATGGAAGCATAAAGCAAAAGAGACATTGACGAGCGTTTTTGCTCCCATACTACGATAAAAAGATTTACAATGCATGAAGGAAGTCTAATAATTCAAGTATGCAGCTTTCACAGATATGCTAAGAAGGACAGATTTAAAGGCAAAACGTTGCAAAAATATGTACATCTCCGTTCAAAAAAACGCCTTTTTTCGTTTTGTCGAGGTCTGTTTCTGAGCTGATTATTGTTTTAGTTTGCATTGTTGCAACGTTGCTATTGTTTCCGCATCATTCGATCGAGTTTTCTACTTAACAATAACTATTCCAACAACGAATATGAAACAATACAGCTGCACGTAACAAGTAGCTATGTTGATTCTTCGTATTATATAAGGGTAGCCTCTTAAGCAGGTGCTTGCCAAATTACTACATTACTTCATTCATAATGCTTTAATGAAATATTGTATCACGATGAGAAATGACGCTGCAGTTAAGAAAAGAAGTTAATATTCCTTTGGTATTCTGTGTTAAACAGCAGCAAGTGCGGCGCCATCTAGTGACAGTAAAAACGAAGAAAATGCAAATAAAACATGTTTACAGTTTGTTTAAATTGCGTGAAATCGTCATTCACACTTGACTAATTCGTTCCATTTAGGGTAGTGTACAGAATCCATCCAGAATACGAATAGGCATACTCAAGTGTTCATGAGTAAAACTGGTCAGGAATTGTAATTCAGAATGAAAGCAAAGTATCAGTTATAAGAAAAATGTGTCGTCGGGAAATTTTTACTAGATATTAAATTCACATTAGGATCTAAAAAAATTTGTTTCCATTGTCGTTTTAATATATTTTCTCTGCACAAAGAATAAGGTAAAAGGCTGCTGCATAGATGTAGCCAAAAACATACGCTATATAGTATATACTAGTGGGTTAAATGGAACTGAATGACAATTACAAAATCCTAATTTAAACGGCTTCGATTTACACAGCGCTTCATAATGATACACGAATACATTTTCAACATCATAGTCCACATTTACACTATTCTGAACACCCACGCACCACACCTGAAGTCGACCAAATCTGACCAGTAGCCTGTGCTTGCTCCTTCGTTTGGGGTCACTTGGAAGAGCTTACAAAGCTGGCAGTGCACACTGGGACTTAGTTTTTCTTCCTATTCAGCTTGGTAGCACACTGTCATACTGCTACATTGAGGGAAAAATTAATGCTCACTTATAAATTATTGCTCATATACAGTACTACTTTTCGATCACTTTAGCTAAGCGAAGACCTATTAGTTCGTATCTCGCTAGTAACACCTCCTAACACGCTGTTAAAATAATCAGCCTGTAGTTGGCATTGGTTACATGAGATAAAACGCTTTTCCAACATTAGTATAGTTGGGATAAAATGAAATTCAACAACGTGCTGCATTAAGTAGGTAATAATTTGAATAACCACCTATAGCTAGTACGAGTTTAATGGTAAAATGAACAAAAAAAAAGCGGCTGGCGACTACCTAGTCGCAACCGGTCTTCTCCACACTTCCGCCACTTTTTCAACGAAAATGTTTAGGCCCACGCGTCTATCACGCACTGCAACGGCGATCTCTATTTTATTAGGACACAGGCGTTGGCCTTATTGTAGGCGGAGCGAACAGAACTTTATTTCAAATATTTGGTATGTATTTTAATGACTTTACCATATTTGTTAATGATCCTTAAAAATCTCCTAGGATTCCCACCAAAATACCGAAATAATTTCCCTGAGTATTCCAGGTTTTCCAAAGTAGTTGTGGTTAATTTCCAGGGTAATTACCGTAATTTTTGGAAGGACATTTTTCCACACGTTTTGCCAAGTTTTACTTGTTTTTAAGGCTCACTCAGTGAAAAAGAGTAGCCCGATTTAATGAATTTTTAGATTTCAACACGGAAATACAAGGATAAATTTTATTTTGTTACGATGTGACATTATCAATGTCTTAACAAAATGTGTTTAATACACTTAAGAGTAGGCCTAAAAGTGTGGATTTGCTTTTTCCTTAGTTTTCCAGTTTTTTTGTGTGAAAAATCTTGAGAATCCAACGAGTTTTTCCTGAGTTTCAAATGTAGTTTAAATTCAATGAGTTTCCGGGTTTTCCAGTTTCTCCAGGGGAACGCTGTCTGGGTGGAATACTCACTCGACCAAGTTTGGGCTCTTCACCTTTTTGGTGTGTCCTACTGCTGTTTTTTGCTGGCTTTTTCTTATTTTATTTTTTTTTCAAATAGGTTTAAGCTACGTATCATATTTATTTTAATAGGCTTTCGTTTAATCCAGAAATTAGTTTCTGTTTAGTTACTAAAGATGTGGGCCATCGCCCAGGCTAAAAATAAAATGGTGCTTCAGCCACCGCTGTTCGCAATGCCGCCGTCTATAATTCTTACAACAACTGCTGCGCAAAGTGGCTTCCTTAGTTTAAAAATATTAATAATAAGGCAGTTAACTGCAAGACAAACAATCAACAGTTCGATTGTTTTAACAATATTCAGAAGACTCAAAAGGTGGATAAAATTTGACACCAACGAAAATGTTGAGAAGCACACCTTTATCAAGCATTGCAACAACTCTATTACCGGTATTAGCCTATACAATGAAAAAATAGTAACCATCACAATTGTAGGTTAAAATGTGTTAGCTTTTAGGCTTAATTTTTAGCCTTTAAGCATACTTTTTACCTCCGTTTTAATTTCGTATGTTGCAGCTAATGGAAAATTGGGTTCGAGAATTGAGACACGTTGCGTTGCCGTTGCCGTGGTCTGGCAACAAGGAATCTAAACTATAAGACGCCGGCATGTTACTGTTTCGTGCTGCGGTGTAAACACGTCGTCTGCTTTGTGCTTTCGTTTTACACACCGCTTCGCAGTGACAAAACTTCAAGTTTCATGTTGTGGATTCCCATCGCCGTGCAGAAGCGATATCCATGAAGCATTTTTTTTCAAATGAAGCGAATGTGTGTCGTTCACGGAATCTTTTTTTGTGGTTGCGAGTCTTCCTGTAGTGGTTAAATGCGACGAGTCGTTGAGTTACGTCGATAAAGCCTATTAGGTATAAGGAATCAACGATGTTTAACTTGCCATGTTTTTTAAACTCCACTAGATTACCACTGAAAAGGGCAATGGACGGACGGACAAAGCCGTTGTTATATTCGTCCCGGCCGTTTAGGCTGTACAGAAGATTAAAACAATACCAAGGTTATGTTATTCAACATTTAGAAGTTGTGTAAAGTCCTAAGGATTCATTTTAGTAACGTGCAGTGCGAAGCAAAGCAAATAAGCTTGTCATCCATTGCTTATGTCAGGCTGTATATGTTTGTGTGAATCACAACTTCGAACCCATTGTCGGATTTATTTCAAACTTCCCACTACCATTCGATGCCTATTTGTGAATTTAAGGTCGAATATCAGTCAAAACTCGTATAGGACTTTCGGGGTTCTTGACTCATAAATATATTCGAAAAAGAATTATAACCGATCGTCTAAAAAATTGTTCGAGTGAAATTTACTATAATATGTAACAGCAAAAAGATCGTAGTATGGTCGTAGATAAATTATATGCAAATTCAATTAATAAATTTTTTTTTAAATCTGGGAAATGTAGTGGAATGGAATGCAGTGATGACTACATTTCTTATTGCAGTTTCATTCGCGTCATTTAGCCAATGCCAACGTGCTCTTTTTTGTGTAATATTTTGATGCTCATTGCTTAGCGTTAGTTTTATTTTGTTTCGTGCAATTAAATTTTTCCTGTGGAGGTAAAAGACAGGGTATTTTCTGTTAGCTTCTTTTGAATGTAAAAGTGATAAAAAGTAGAGCTTTAAACATACTGAATGTTGTCACATTCGACGTAGTATAGAATTTGCGTCAGATTTTGGAATTTGAAACCACTTCTAAAAATAATATTTGAACGCGTCAAACAAATTATTCTTTAGTTACAAATACAAGCAATAGGCAGTCACAGATTTACAGGAATACTGGGGACGTGGTAGCAAAAAAAAAATACGGTGAAAACGTGCAACATTTCCAGTATGAGTTTAAGACAAGCTTTTTTTCGAACATTGTCTCCTACACACTTCAAAAAAATTCGTGCTTCCTCTGCCCCTATTCCATTTCTCATTCCATTTCTTCAGTAAGGAGACACGACCTTACTCCAAGCCACATGATAAGAAATGCGTTAAAGATAAACAGGTTTTCAATTGTTTTTTGTGAGCATCCTAGACTTTGTGTCAACTTTACCACTAGACTAAAGAAACTTGTAACCCTTGTGTCATGAAATATCTTTTACGTTTATTTTTATTCTGAAAAATTTATTTACCAAAGGGGCAACCTATCTAAAGGGACTGACGGAGGGGGGGGGGGAGGAGGAGGAGGAGGAATCACGCTTTTTTTAATTCGATGTGTCACACGTCGAATTAACGCGGTTGTGGCCAAAAAACGGGGGTAGCCGATTTGCGTCAGCGATATCTCCTCAAAAATCAGACACATTTGTTCAATTCTGATCCGACGAAATTCAAGTATGTAGGTGGGTGACTTGCAGTGTGCCAGTGCACAAGGTATTATGCTCTAGATAATTTAGTTAGGACCGTTTTAGTTCGCTAACCTCTAAAAAGGTCTCTGAGCGAAAAACCGTCGTCAAATAGTATACGATCAGTGGATGACGTCTGCGCTATACCAGCGTAAAGGTGTGCACTCAACGCCGATCATACGAAAAATTGCGGCGTGTAACTGCGCATTTCGACAAGTAGACAACTCTTCAGCATTGCGGTCGGTTACAGGCTACATGTATACGTCGAGATGGCTGTTCACTTATCGCGCAGAAGAATACAGAGTGAGTCGTCAGTTACCTTTCGGTGGTCTGGATGGTACACTGAATTTCTATGATTGAATCTGGACGGTACAGTGAATGCGATGCCCGCATTGACTTTTGCGATTAATTACTGCGCTATCCTCGCTGCTTTTCGGTGCGATATATTACAGTATTTTATTACACGTATTTGTGTTGTTGTTTGCTATTGAACGATTGAGCAAAGCGAATGATGTCCTGTTTACACAGTGGCGGACTGGCCAGAAGGAGGGAAGGGCGGGATATTCCGAATGGCCTCTGACTTTCAGATTTTTTAAAAATCTGTAACAGGTAGATTCACGTAAGTTTTATTGGTTCGACATTAGTCTTACCCACAGATTTAAAATTACAAATAATAATAATAAAGATAATTAAAAAACGCTGGTAAAACAAGTACATTGTATTGAGTAGCCTAATAAAATTTGGCCACATGAAATTGCAGTGTTACATTCAATGTGGACTTTGTCACAATTTTCGTGTGAATATTTTAAATTTTGTTAATACACCTAAAAAGTGTAAATAAATTTAAAATAGTCAACCTCACGTACCCTCAGCGCAATATGATTTCTCCTACCCCCCCCCCCCCCACCAAATTAGCTGCTGAATTTATGAAAATATGGTGTTCGAAGATTTTAAAAATGTAAAAGTCTTATGAACAAGAACAACGGGAACGGGAAACTGTACAATAACTAAGCTTTCAGTTTGTTTTTGTTTTTTGTAAGAATACTAATATCAGCGTCCGATGAAAACTTATCTGGTCAGTGATTGCATCGTCGCACACAAGATTCTGGTTCATTTGCCGTATCGTAGAAGACAATTTTAAAGTTACGAGACAATTTTTTTATATAATGTGCAATATAGTATATATTCTTCAGTACACCATGCATTCAGATTTTTTATTGGTGTCCTGTTGGTATGTTTGCCGTTCCAACTTCATACATCAATTACAGATTTGTTTATTCTACCATACTACACGTCGAATTACTAATGCAGTGTTAGTGCATCTTGTTTAAGTGTCGCAATGTGTGGACGCCCTTGAGTGCAGGAACTACAAAAAAATGTTGAATTTTTAGCGTTTTTAGTTGTTAGATAACATGGTTTTCTGGCGCTTGGGAACCTGCTTAAAGGGTACCGTGTAACAGTTGCCAGAACAATGTGCTACAAGCTCTGTTAAATGTATTGTTGTGGTCCATTTATTGTTATAAGGACAACTCGTAGTTGTCTATTGTTGTACCCCTAAGTGCGTCGTTCTAGAACGGCATATCTTTTAACAATAGACGTAGCATCCGATTTAGCATTGTTATCGACTGTAGTAAATTCCGTATAACGAAGACGTTTTTTTGAACGGAAGTGTACCTTAAATCGGTACAATTTTCATGGGTCATCAAAATTATAATCATAAATGTATCTTCCTGTCCTGGTCAGAAATTGGGAGGCTGCCGGTATGGGTTAGGAAGGTAAACCTACTGACTTAACGTTCTCTGAAAAGAAATGAATTTATTGTTTGAGTCCTGGTGTAAAAAAAGGAACGCATGAAACACAGAATAATAGGGTAGTTTGATGAAATTCTGATTTCAGTACTTCACCATGCATATGCACCTGTAAACTGACTGTAAGTTAAAATACTACTGGTGATAGAATTATTTGCGCCTGTAACTTTTATCTACTATTTTTGCTAGGTAAGGCAATAGGAAGTGGCTTCTCCACATAGGCAACATAAAATGATTAAGAATAGCCGGAGTTTAAAACGAAAGGTCTGTAATAGACCACGAACTTAACCTAATACGATTTAGTCTTTTTTTCTCCGTATTAAATTACCTTCCATTTTAATAAAATAAGCAAGGGTTGGTAAGAAATTAATTTTATAATGTGGTTTTGTTCATTTAACGACATTTTAGTCACGATGGACATAAATCTGACAGTGTGTCTTGTACTTATTCAGAGTCCACTGATGTCTTTTAGTCTCCACTTATTTAAGTCTTTATTTTTTTCTTCATTCTTGAAATAACCAGTGTTAACTTTGAAGAGAAACATATTATAAACTTTTTGTGTAAATTCAAAGTGTAAATTAAGCATAGGAATGCAAAGAAGTCAATAATTTTTACAAGACACAAAAAAATATTATGCTCAGTTGCATCATCAGAGAAAAAAGGAACCAAGGTGGGATCACAAGTTTCAATCCGTTGACTTATTAGAATTAAATGGATCAGTAAGAAGAGACTCAAGATAAATAAAAAAAATATAAAAATAAGCTAATAACTTAAAAGAACAGGTACAAGTGTGAACAGTTACGTTCACTTGATTCAAAAAAGGCTTCTGTGAATTGACGAAAATTAAGTCAATTATCTTGAAAATGGCTGCAGATGAATTGAACATCATCTGTACAAGCTGCATAGGGTCAAATCGATGGGGTCAACGTTCTACATCGGCTGGTTTTGCTGGAAACTGAATCCAGTCATTAGTTTTAACATCCTAACCAGAAAGCAGGAACATAATTTAGGTTCCAGTTAATAATACTGAGTAAAATGTTTGGTTACTTTTATGCAAAGGTGATAAAGTTCACAGGACACAATAGGTGCTTCCCCTTAAGGCTTTTGTTCTTTAGGGAAGACAGCATCGTAATCATCTAAATAAAGCAGATGAATCCACTTTACCACGCAAGTGAAGAGAATCGAGGGTAGGATGAATAAAAGGATTAGTGATTTGAAATCTCGTTTCTCTTCAATTGCTTTTTAAAATGAACTAAATCTGCTTTATTCATATTATTATAATGCCATTTTCCCTGCAGAACGCAAGTCTTACAGGGAAGCACCAATTGCGGATTCTGATCTTCTTCTTGTGGTATATGTGCTGTCTGCCTACTCAAGTATATTTTGATGTTATAAAATAATAAGTACTTTTTTCTTTCTAAGTTAAATGGCTGTTCCATGCTTTTTTTAATTTTGTCTTCTTCAAAGAAATCTAATCATCTCAATCTTTGTGGCATGAACTACATTACTTAGTGTAATGCCAGTTTGGCAACGGATTAATAATATGAGTGTTTGCAACATTTGTCTTATGTAAAATGTGTAAAACACAAGAACGCAGAAAGCTTTACCAGATTGCGAACATATGACATTATTTGTAATTTCCGTGCTTCGCTCTGGCTTACAGAAATTTTACCGAAATACTCAACAGAATCCTTGTACTGATGGAAATAGTGTTTCAAGATGTTTAGTCAACTGCATTGAACGTCGTATTTATGCAAGCCAACATTTTCTGTGCAGGTATTGCTTATGATATTTTGTTTTGATTTGAAACCCTGAAAACACCTATTACAAATTAATGGTTTACCAACGAACAATTTACCCTCAGAATATGAGGTTCTAGTTTATTTTTTTTAATTAAACAAAATTGTGCTGTTCTAACAAATATAGGACAATGAGAAGTCTGTGTGCCATGAATGTGTTTAAAAATAGATTGTTATACTAACCTCGTTAAATTCTCAAAAATAAAAAGACAAGAAAGAACACTGTCTTTCAGTTAAAATTTTAAAAAATGTAAACTCTAAACTGTGGGATCTCGACATTTAAAAAATCAGAATCCTAAACGAAAATAAAAAATAAAAATGTAGGCAGAACTGTGACAAGGCGTCAAGAATCTGGATTCTGTTCAAATACCATATATCTGCTTCTTCCAGGTTTAAGATTAACATAGGGAAATGCAGTTAAAATTTGGCCTTTAATTTTATATTACTAATGCAGTAGTTATGAAAATTGGTTTTTTTAATAAAAAAGGCAGAAAAAAGAATAGCTATTCTGAAAAAAAATTCTTAGTTGAATACTCAACATTAAAATCACAAATTTGAAACAGTTGAGCCGAAAGTTTTTTAGGAAGATAAGATCAAACAATTTTTAAACATAAATAAACACGTTAAGATTCGGAGAGCTGCTAAATGACAACAATATGACATAACAAACGATGGTTATTACTGTTGAAATTATCGTTATTTAGTCTTGCTTTTATAAAGAGTTTGCTCACCCAGAGACTAAACCAAGAATAAATATGCCTATTAAAGTTAGTATTGAAAAAGAATATTTGCATGCAATATCGGTTTGTGCTTGTGAGTTGCATGAAATTTCAGAAATGGGAAGTATTTTAATTTTCAACTCAAAATAAACTGGTCTGACATAAGAAGTCCAATTTTCTTCACATCAATTGTTTCACCACCATCATTTTATAAATATAAAAAGTGTTCTGTGAATTACCAGAAATCTGAATTCAGCACTTTTTTAGGATAATGGGGATGAGCTTTTAATAACCTAAGAGACATACTTAATCAGAAAAAAAATTCTACAGCCATTGTCTCTAAAATATATGAATCCACTAAAAGTTTAAGTTTAATGACTTCTTAGGAAAATTATATAAAGAACCTTTACTGCTAAATAAATGTTACAAAAACGGGAAAAAAAAACGTCTGCAACTTTTTGTAAGCTCTTCTTGAAATCCCTAGCTACTCAACAACACTTGGTAGAGGGGTATATCTAGATTAAAAAAGAAGGGCACAGTTTGAAAAAAAAGGGGAAATTGTAAATGAGGGGAGGAGCCTGGTTGGGAATAGGGGAAAGGGGAGCATCAAATGGTTTTCAAAAATAGGTTGCTAAGCGATGAAGAATGAATGGATTTTCGACAATGTATCTCCTTTGAAGAAAATCTCAAGCTATTTATGTCTCTTTTCGTCCATATTTTCTCCCCATCACCACCAATATCATCTTCATCGGTTCCAAAGCTTACTGGAGGTAAATATAGAAGCAAACTTAAACAAACTTGCCTTTTGAAATTAAATTTCAGACTGCCTGAGCGGGAATTAAAGCCACGACTTCTCTGACCAAAGGCCGATATCCTACTTCTTAACCATGCTAACACGACCTAAAATCCGGTGTTAGTATTGCAGATCGGTAGGAGAGATGCAAACCTTTGGTCTCAAAGGTAGTGGATTTAGTTCCTGCTCAGGCAGTGTGACATTGAAATCCAAACGTAGAGTAAATAAGTTTGCATCTGTATTATTTATCACTTTTAGTTCCATTTGGCTTTCCCTCCAATTTATTACTGAAGATTATGTTGACCAATGCTTTCCTTGTACTACAACATAAGAAATGCTATGGCATTAGAAAATTGTTAGCCTTTGTTCTCTTCCTTTGCGGCGAAAACTATGTGTCGACGGATGTTGATAGTGCACATCAAGAAGACACCTGGGCTGGGAAGTTAAGGATTATTTATGGTGCTTAGGCCATAAGGAAGGATGACATGCTCCATCGTTTTACCTGTTTAGTTTTACTAAGGTCTTTGCTAATTAGCTGCTCGTCCACCTGCCACACAAGTCACGGCAGTTAGTTTTAATGCAGGCTGGATCAAGGATAAAGGAGATGAAGAAGAAGGTGAAATATTTGTATTATGAATGTTACGGGGTTAGAAGTCAAATAGAATAGGCCTAAAATTTGAGACTCATCGAATACAGAATCAAGGGTCGGTAAATTCAGCAGTAAATGAGGGTAAAACAATGGTGGACAAGAGAATTCGCTCGCGGCTACTACACGAAGATAACAATTATTGGTTGGTGGAACAGCATACGTCAGTTGACCATCCTAAAAGTATTACAGTGTTTAATCAATATTGGAAACTTTTTCAGGGGCCAGCAGCTAAAGGCATCAATCCAACTATATCTAAAAGTGCGTCGAGGAAGTTGCATCTACGATGCTGATGGGCGATCAGCAATTCGGTTGCAGCAATTCCCACAGACATAATAGATTCCGATTTTAATTGTGAATATGTCCACCCTAACGTAATTAAGCATAAATATTTAAGCATGATTTAATCTGGAAGGTGTTTTATCCTACAAAGTAAAAACGTTTCTGCAAACGTAGTATGGTCATCCGTAGAACGTCATCCGTATATGGTTTGGTTTATTTGTGGATACAATTCTAACGTCAATAATTATCCCCATGGGCTCCCTAATTTACTTGAATGGATCAAAAAGAGCTTAGCTGGAAAAAGGGAAGTGAAAAATTGTCGTACATTCCAGAAATTATGGCACATCATTTCGACTGAAAAAAAATGGAATTTCTTCCAAAACCAAAAAAAAAATCTCCATGCAAAAATTGATCTTTATATGTTTTTGGACTAAATATTACTGATGTAACAATACTGGATTTGAAAGTATGCCACTCATGCGAATTCCATGAGTGACTTAAATGGACTCAACGAGAGTTAGTGTAAATATTGGACTGTGTTCTTTTCTACAAGGCTAATTGTAGATATTCAAGTTAGTTGGAATATCAAGGGAGTTGGGAATTATTACTAATCGCCTAACAACTACGTAATGAAGACATAAACTAAACATTCATCAAGCGTAGGGGGTTTTACAATGCAGATGGCCTACCACTTAGCCTAATCACAGTTTAAACAAGATAAAAACTGAAGCTTTTGCTCATAACTTCCCTGGCGGAGGTTAGTTTGAATAGTGTGGCAGTTGATAATACTCAGTAGGGCTGAGCGAAAATTACGGTTTTTTTAGTTGTGTTCATACTGTAATTAGACTGTGTTTTAGGTTGAATTGTGTTTACAGTGAGAGTAGTTGAATGGTAGATGGCGCCTCAAAGCCTAAACCAAAATTACTACTGTTTAGGGCATCCAATCTTGGAATTCCGATTATCAGCATCCCAGGATAAGCATATGAATCCCCCGAATACCCCAGGATTGAAATAGTATCATTCTGCAACTTTTGGAACGTACAAAAAAGGCTAAACTCACGTAAAAATATGTCTAAAAAGACTAACCACTCTCTATTTTTAGGTTAACATGAAATTGTACAACTGTACAGCATCCTAAACAAGAAAACATTAATTACATAACTTATTGTTCATTTTCCCTTTTAATCTCTCCTGTAGTCTTCGTATTAATATTTAGCATCTGATGTAATATTGAAAGCCAGATTCTATCGCCTTGTTTCCAACAATCAATGTACACAATAGCAGACATTGAACTGCCGCTTCACTGTAGTTATCTTCTTTCCCACTGTGTTGTGTCTCAAAATGAGCTCGCTACCTCTTTATACTTCTCCTGTAAAGCATTCGCCCCTCAGGCAAAGAAGGGGTTCTTGCATTGCACTTCCTACACTGCCTTCCCCTCCCCCATCCTACTTTCCTTGCAATGTCTGTGGGGTGGGGTGGAGGGGGGTTATGGGAGAAGACTAGAAGAATTGCTTGGTTGATGTAGGCTTTTCTGTCTCTTTTTTCCTGCTTGTGTATGTGTACATCCCTGGGTATGCTGGGGAAACACATATCGACTGCTGTCGTAAGTTAGCACGACTATAAACCTGATTCTGTCCCTGTTCCTGATGGCCAAACCTTATAATACACAACAATTAAATATGAATCTGGCTAAAATCACCCTACGACACATAAGCTACTTTCATGCTTTTAATACAACTTTTTTACAATGCTTTAAAAAAATAATTCTGGTTCTACGTAAAGCTATCTTTTTACTATCACTGCAACTCGACCTGATAAGCCACCAATTTGACGTCTAATTTTAAAAATTAAAGTGTAGTTTCTGAAAGTCTGTTTTTTTTTACTACAAAATAGGATAATAAATAAAACAAATATAGGAGAACATTTTATACGACGTTTTTGCTTCGAGAGTAGCAAAATTGTAAACACGCCTGATGCGCATACTTTGACTGGAATTCAACGGACATAAGCAGGGGGTGCGAGCAATGGCAAAATAAGGATTTTAAACTATTAAAATTTAATTTAACTTATAAATAAGCTGCTGCATATCTAGAAAACAAAGTGAAGATTTGGAGTAGCGCGGAACATGTGTAAATAGTATATCAAAAGAATGTTGAATAACGGTTTTAAAATAGAAGCCCATGTTAAATGGGTTGAAGGTTAAATTGGTTCAGGCCACCGTAACCAGAGTGCATGTCAATAGGCGTCGGTCTTCTGGCTGAAATTGTGTGAGTTGTCCTGTTATCTTATTTCACAAGTAATGAGAGCTTTCGATAGGTTGAGTTCAGGGAGGAATTTGTCAAGTACAAAAAAACGGCAAGTACGTCTGATGATGTGACTTATTTCTACAAGTACCCATTTTGAATCATCATATTCAAACATTGCAGAGTCTCACACATCGTGTATAGCAGATGGAAAATAAATTCACAACATCAGTTGTTGGTGGATGAGTGCTAAGTTATCATATCTTAGTCCTTTGAGGGAGTCATTCAGAACTTGGTCCTGGAAAATTTCCTGCCAGAATTTTAACTATTTCATCTATAAAGAGAATAAACTCTGGTTATTTGGGAACATTTTGTCGTCCCAAACATGATAGCATGTTTCCAATTTCAAACCTCAGGTTGACGCTTCCCTACAATTTGGTTGTACAATTTGGTTGTACCTATACCAAAAAATTCTAGTAGTTTTTAAACTGAGCCATTTCCGCTCCATGGCCTTCCTAAATTCTTCTACCTACACACAGTGCAAACATTGATTTTTTAATAAAGATAAACAAGCATGTGTTTACTTGAGCTTGTTGATTACCAGTTTCGACTTTGGGTCGTTGATACAACATTAAAAACAGCGAAAATAGATGTCCTTTCTCCATTTTAAACATTTAAACGATGCGGAAAATAGACCCAAAATGTTGGTTTTAACCCCGCATTCCGTGAATCAGTGAAACGAATCCTGAAACCCAGCATCACATTCCTAGCCAGGACACAAGATACCCTTTTGGCGATGTCAACATATTTCCACTATTCAGATATGCCTGATAATCCGATTTGAGCTTTACGTGGAGGGATTACTTTAAATATGGAAGTTTTCTTTTATTAATTTTTATTATCCTTTTCATTAGCGGTAGCAAAGAGAAATCACTGTCAACTGTAAGTTAAATCTAGTTAAATCATTTAGGTCAATTAAGAAACATCAACACGGAAAACGAGATTGTAGCGTTTCTTGCTGAACCTTTTATTAGTCATTTGGGAAAGGACAGTGTTCAGTTAAAAGTGTCAAGTCCTTTTAAGTTAATTAGGGTGGACACCGTAGTACGATAAAGACTTGATTTATTTTACCTTTTGTCCTTAAAAAACATAAAATCCATTATTCAAGAATTGTCGGCGTAATCTTTGCTGTAATGAGAGCATGCATAGTATTTTCTAATAAAAAGTGTCATGATGAATATCATTCGTTTTGAATGTTTTGGATGTTTATCTTTTTTTCACTTTGATTAACGGTTTACAATGGACAAACCAGAAACGAAGGAGAAAAACTGAAGATTTATTGGAACCCTTTTCAAAGATCGCTTAAGATTGGCCCCAAGATTGGCCCCAAGAATTGGAAAACAACTGTAGTTCTAATATTTGTCATTTTATTGCAACAGAGAATTAAGCGTGTTAAATTTTCTAAAGCAAATTGCAATTGTTTTGCCCCAAGAGTTGGAAAACAACTGTAATTCTAATATTTGTCATTTTATTGCAACACAGAATTAAGCGTGTTAAATTTTCTAAAAAAAATTGCAGTTGTTTGGCCCGAAAAGTTGAATACAACTGTAGTTCTAATATTTGTCATTTTATGCAACAGAGAATTAAGCATGTTACATTTTCTAAAGCAAATTGCAGTTGTTCGACTAATATTTTTTTAACATCTTTTTAGAGTGACCTTTATGGTTGGGTTTGCAAGTCTACCTCCATGCAATGATACGCAAGCACAAAAAATTGTGCCAAAAATCGGTGGTTTTCTCGAAGGTGACTACAATCTGAAAGACTGTCTTTGTCCGAGAAAATGTCACTCTATTACCTACACTGTAGGACACGAGAAATATGATAGTGGACGCAAGCATATTGGCGCTGGAAGACCTTCTATCAGAGCAGATATTACCATAAGTATTACAGATAACCGAATTGAAGTTATTCGTGAAGTTCCATCGTATACCGTCTTTCAGCTTTTAGCTGACTTAGGTGGGACATTAGGCTTGTATTTTGGTGTGGGGGTGTTGCAAATATTAGAATTAATTTCAGCATTATTAGAAAAACTAAGATCAATGAGAGCCGCAAAATAAACATAATTTATAATGCTGCCATCATTTATACGAATTCAATGTAAAACGTAAATCCTGTAAATGACACATCGTTTGGCACGAAAAAACAAGCATTACTTTTCATATGTAATGTGTCAGTGATATATGAGTTACCACATTTTGTATTTAAGTCCTACACTGAAGCATAAAAATACTAGGCGATAGTAATCACTATAACAAGTTTTCACAGACAAAAGTAGCACTTAACAGTTTGTGGTAGTGCTCGCTTCCTCGTGACACTCTCTCTGTAATAAATAACTATAACGGCTTTTTCCCGTCATATTAGTGGCCTACCCTGGTATCAACCTTAGAATGAAGGTCCACATCGAGGAACCATAGTTATATTTATGTGCATGTGAGGATAAATAAGAATACACAAATCGCTACAAATTAAATTATGTACTGAAAAGAAAAAAAAACAAGCCAAACATCGAAAATCATGCACTGAAAATTATGCACTTACATTTTGTAACAGTGGTGGAACCCGGGTTCGAGCTGGCAACCCAGTCTCTCCCCACATCAATGATAATATTTAACACCTTTATCAATATTAATATTCCTCAATAAAGAAGATATCATAAAGTAAAGGGTAAACGAGGCAAGCAGCCTGCATTAAATACTGCACAATACACTAATCTGAGAAAGAAAGGAAAGAGTACTGCTCCTGACTGGGACTCAAACCCAGGATTTCCGTTTGGAGTGCCCAGCTCGAAAACGGGAGGTCCTTGCTTCGAGTCCCAGTCGGGGCAGTTGTCTTTTTTCTTTCTTTCTCAGATTAGTGTAATGTGTATCCTCACAAGGTCAGTCTTTAATGCAAACTGCTTGTTTCGTAATATTCCTCCTCAGGGACAGAGATGACCCATTGAACCCGTTATTGAGGTCTTAGCAGCAACTACGTAGGCACCATTACATCGAGAATGCGTGTAGCTGTCAAAAGTTACGGGGAAGGAATGCAAATAAACACAAAGGCTCAAAGAAGTAGTACATAACTTTATCCAAATTGCTGTTAAATTTTAAAAAGCAAAAAGGAAATCAACCAAATTGCGACAATTTTACGGTCAGCTACCATTTCACACTTATCTTTCGTTGTAGGAGGTAACCAGGATTGTCTTGACAAACCAATTTGTTTCAGATCAGTCACATAAGGCCTTTATAGACATGTCCTATCATCCACTGATGGAGTCGTAGTTGCTCCAGTCACTGAAGCCGTAGTCACTCCAGTCACTGGAGCCCTAACTCAGTACTGTGATCTTAACAACGGGTTCAGAGAGTCATCTTTATGCCAATGGAGGAATTACCAGTTTGAATCCGGGTGACACGACTCCAACGAAACGTAACTGTCTACTGTACTTCGTTATTTCTAGTATATGATTATACTAGAAATACGCTCTTTGGCTTTGTTTCCTCTTTCCTTTATACAATTCACAACGATTTGCGTGTATTTTATCCTTCGTTGAGCCTTTGTTTTCATTATTATCCTCTCTCCGTTGCGTATTTCCACAAGCATTCTCGGTCTTATGGAGCCTTAGTCAATGCTTTGACCTTAATAACCGGTACAGTGAATCATATTTATGCTAGTGAAGGAGTAGTTTAACGATAAAGGCGTTATGTCAGTCATCTGGGAACGGATTGAGTTACCAGTTAGAATCCTGAACACAGTACTCCAATGAAACGAAGGTGCATGATTCTGGTGACTTACGTTAATTCTATTTCTAGTGTGCCATTTTCGCGATTTGGCTTGTTTTCCTCTTACCTTTGTATGCTTATGCAACAGCTTACTTTCTAAAATCGCATAAAGGGAACCAAAAGACTTGATATTTCGACTTAGTGATTCACACAAGTCTTCATCAGAAGGACACACGAGTTAAAACATTAAAAACATTGAAAACAATAGCTGCAGAATCGCTGGCGTCAGGGGGTGACTATGTGGAAAACATATGACTGTCATCACTGTTTTCTATATGGCCGACTCCTGACACAAGCGATTCTGATGATAGTGTCATTAATTTTTAATGCTTTAAACTGTGTGTGGTTTTGATGAAGACTTGTGCGATTTTTCTAAGCCAGAATACCAAGCTTTTGTTCCCTCTGTGAGTTTTTTAGCAAGTAAGTTGTTGCACCTTTCCATTCAACAATTGTATGGTTATGATGTTTTACGCGTAGTTTATACTTTTCCTTATTCTTTTTGCGTTCACAATTCTGTATGTATGATGTAAATTTATTGTTAGTAGCCGTCCGTCGTGCATGCTCAAGGTATTTGTACAAATACACTATTACCAGGGATAGAAATACTGCGTTCTGGAATCGGAATGCTGCAGCGACAGTAACTTTGCCTTGCAATTCGGTTTTATATCAGGTGCAGTCCAGGAAATGTTAATTTCACGACCAACTCCTTAAGGTTTTAAATGACTGCTATGATTTGCCTCTTATCACTGCTTGACCCCAGCCAGGTATCTGCTGAATTTTATGACATATGACAAACATGGAATCTGAAAGAAACGTCAACCAACCAAAGGTGAATGTTGTCGTCGAAGACTGGTAAAGATGGCCTTTCATGTTGGTTGATAAGGAGGTAGTGATGCTTTTCCGAAAACGTGTGGTATAGTAGTGCTTGCTTCCAAACACGGTGCCAGAAAAAAAAATTTCATTAGCTCCTAGGTGGTAAAACTTGAACTTAAAAAATAGTGGCATTGATTGCCTCATTTAAGTGTGGTACTAACGACAATACCTTCAGAAACTAGTGAAATATTGGTCCACGGAAGACATTTGAAATTAAAGAACCTATTTTGTGTTTGTTTCAAACCGTATTCAGTTCGTTGAAAAAGACATAAAATACAGAAGAATATTCAGCCTAACACGTTCGCTCGGCTCACTTCTCAATAATGCAAAACCAAGCATTATGCTTACCTCCACACATAACTACAACCAGTTTTAAAAATGAATGCTGGATAAAAAAAAGGAAAACTAGATCTAACTTAAGTTTAATTTAACTTTCTAATCTGACCTCTCAATAATTTAAAGTAATTAATTATACATTATCATGATCACCACTTTGCTTTTTTGCCACTAACTTGTTTCGATCTCCATGACAATGCTCCATAATGCAAATTGGGTTCCGTGAAAATGGCACTTGTTGCGGTAATAATTGAAAGCAGGTACTAGTTTCACCCAAATAATTATTATTGGCAGAGAATGAGAGCATTACCTGTATATGCCATCCTGGTTTTGGTGTTCGTCGCTCCATAGCGCTCCAAGCCAAGCCACAACTAGCATGAACTCGTCACTGCTAGAAAATATAAGGTTTCATGTTACACCATTTTTTTGTACTAATGAAAGCCATCAATGGTATTCAGGCAGCCATATTAGGTTGTTAGGCATTCTTTGCCCATCACTCGCCAATTTTTCTTGTACGATAAAACATTCGACGTATTTTAATTAGGAACTATTCCTCTTTTTCATGACATCTGTTAGCTTAGCATTCACGTCATACTTTTGGCCATACCATGTAAGGCAGGCGAGTGGAATAAGTTCAATATTATATGAAGCCTCACTATTGCATATTATGTCATGTAATGGATGTTTACGTTTTAATTGCTACAAGTTTTGAGCCCTCTAAGCATCATCACCTACCTTAATGAATGCATAACATAATAAACTTCAATTTCAAATTGTGTTTATTCTTTTCTTTCACACATATGACTGTAGAAGTGTTGCAAATGGCACCTCCATTCCTGATAAACGCGTCGTTTTTTCCTATCTGCAGAGAAAATCGCTGACACACATATAAATGTTTTTCGATTTAATTATTTTTTATTTTATTTTATTTTTTACATTTTTTACAAAAAACAAAACAAACAAACAAACCAAAAAAAAAACAGTAATAACAACAAACACAGTGCAATATAAATACAATTTCACTATTAAAATTCATCCAACAAAGAAATGATTTTCTCCCACTAAACACCCTTTTGTAATTTTGTAAGCCAACAAAGGAACAGTTTTCACTATACTAAGGTGTGTGTGAATTATATTATTAAGATGCTTTTTTATGACATTTTTGATGGAATTATTTTTTTCGCATTTACGTTAACAAATGGAAAATTTTAAGTGGGCAATAATAAAATTAAAAATTACATTTTTGTTTTCCCAGACTCCAATTAAGCTAAATTCTGGTTTTGTAAACTTAGCATCCTGCCAATTTTCGTCGTATTTTCCCAGAAATAAGTTAATATACGCCCACAGAACATCCAATTTGTCAGAAAGAAAAATAAACGTCCTATAGTGTTAACTTCTTTCTTGCAGAAGGTACAGAATGGTGAGCTAATTTCTTCTATTTTTCCAGACAGAAAGCCATTTGTTGCGACAGTTCTATGCAATAATTTGAAAACGACGACTTTTATATTTAATTATTATGATTTGTAGTAATAATAATTTACACTACGTGAAGATCAGCAATAAGAGAAGAAGATCACACTTTCTAGTACACAAATCCTTGGTTTAAACACCATAATGCTAAATAACGAAAACTAGGCAAAAAATAAATAGGAATACATCGTCAATTATACACACATACCATAGTAAAATTTCAGCTGTTAAGTTGCGTGGTGAAGAGGTGCAGCGTTAATGTGAACAAGGTTTCGTTTTTATTTACGCTTGCTGGGGGGGGGGGAGATGAGGCTTAATGGCGCGTCGACAGCTTGGTCATTAGCGCCAACCTCAGTCACAGTGCAGTGGTCCGGGTTGCCACTGCACCACACATTACAGAGATATTATTCAAACCCCTAATCTAAATCTTGTCATACATCTGTACCTCCTGCAAAAATTGAAAAACACCGGACAGGAGGACAGACTTGTCGCCCAATTGACGCACAATGTCATGCGGAAGATGGAAACGACGACGAAAACCATCAAGATGGCAACAATCAACGAGGAAGTGCCGGACCGTAAGTGGCCGCCGACACCAATAACATTCAGGAGGGTCAACCCCCCGCAAAACGAAACAGTGAGTAAGTCGAGTGTGACCAATGCGCAAACGGGCCAACACCACCTCCTCACGGCGACTGCGGCGACACGCCGAGTGCCATTCCTCAACAGTGCCTTTAATAGCTCGTAATTTATTGCCGTCCTGTCCATCCCACGAGGCTTGCCAAAAAGCGCTTCCTGGGACAGATGTCATTGGTTTAAACAATAAAATGCTAAAAGAATTTAATCGCATTCCATAATGAAAAAAAATTACCCGAGGAACACGTCCTTAGTTATGCCCACATCTGTCACCACAATTTTAACGTTCATTTTGCGTAGTGATGGAGATGCAACATTAGCACCCACAAAGACATTAATTTTTTTATCTAAAATTAGTTCTTTTATAAGGAGCCAGCAAAACCTATTTTTTCTACCATTCCCAAACCTTGCATGTTAAATTAATTCGATTTTTGCAGTCTACACCTGTAGTTGTTTTGTCAATTTCGTGTGTCAAGTATGCGTTAGTTGCAACATTTTTACTTCAAAAATTGTAATAACATAATTAAAAAAATAAGTATCTGTATCGTAAAATGACTGAGGATTTTAAACCCTCTGCCCAACAAAAATTGGATTTAATCCTTTTTAATGGTTTTCTTTACAATAGTAAAATTTTGTAATAGGTTATCTTAAAATGTATTGTTATGCTGGCTACGCTTAGGCTGCACTTGACTGAATTTGTTGACAATGAACTTGGTCTGTTGTTTCCCCATCATTGATAGACGATTACATTGTTACAATTGGATGATTAGTATTGTTTCCTGATTGTATAATATATTGTAGCACTCTTTTCTGTAGCTCTACGTCACTCTGTCTCTCTTCTTATACCTCGTCCCAAATTTCTTCTTCTTCTGCGCTCTTGTATCCAAGGGGGTAAACATGTTTTTATGAGAGTTGATATTTGTATTCCTAACCACCATGTTGTCGGCCTTAGTATGACAAGGCTTAGTAAAGGGAATAACCTCACTCTAATCATGCAACTTAAACTGAATACTTTGCGATCATCAGAAGATGCAACAGGAAATTGAAACGTAACTTGCGTTTGACGCCGTCATGCGTTTTTCCTCCATAAATGCGTAAAAAAGATGGACTTGAACGGTAATTTGTGTTGTCCCATGCAAGCAAAACCTGCCAGGGTTCCTTACTAAACCTGCAAAGATTTCCTATTCGATAACGTACAAAACCGTAATTTCTTAAACCATGCGCAATGGCTGTTTGCTTTGACGTCACCATAATTGTTGGCCAATGACGAACGAGAACAATGGCTGGTTGCCCTTCTGATTAGACTAGCTCAGTCACGTGATATGATCGTCACACCAAACAGCCATGGCGCATGGTATAGTTAGCTTATTTAGGAGAGAGAAAGAAAAAAGATACTTTATACAAAAAAAACAACTTTTTTTTCCTTTTCGCCTTGCATTGGTGGACTACTACGTGCACTACATCATTATTGATGTTATGTGCTTCTTTGTTTTCGTGCTCAGATGCGGGCATAGGTCGATAAATTAGTTACGCCTGTTTACCTCGTGCACAGAATCACAAATCGCTCGGCCATGCGGCCCTTAACGTTGTTAGTATAGTTAGCACTCGGGAATCGGGCGATATAATCTACCAATATCCGCATCTCATTCCTCTTGTAACTATTCAAGGATGCAGTTACACAACAATGAATGAGGGCTGAGAACTCCCTATAGCTCTCAGCACTCAATTATTTTTAAACGAAACCCATATTGCACCCGTTGTGTAAATTTAATTTATTTTTAAACGGCATATTATTTTCCACCATTATTAATACTGAAAATGGGCAATATAGGCAACTTTTCAGCATTAAAACCCATTACAACATGACACCCATTGTGGAAATTTAAAGTTTCTCCTTTAAAACTTTCTTTCAAATTGGTAGTTTCGGTGATACATTTTTGTTTACTTGTGGATGGTTACTTTCCATATAAAATATCGGAGGCACCAACAAGGGTACCCGACGAACAGAAAAAACGGGAGGGCCTTTTTCTGAAGGTCTGTTTTTTTTCTTTTGCGACGTCTCTTATTTTGCCCTAATCAGTGTTACTGAAAAAGCTTTTGTGTAAATGTTTTTGATTTCGTTTTTGTGGATTTTCTAAATGATTCTGTCTGCCAAAAGGACAAGAAGGCAAAAAAGGGGCAAAGAGAGGCATTTCAGCCCTTATAGCTGCAATATATGGATGCCCATGTGCATCGACTTCCGACACAACCATCTCAAATATTATATTCCGTATTCTCGTGCGAAATATCTCCATTAATCGACAAATCAAACAAAAAAAAAATCCTCCAATACCAACTCCGAATCTATAATAAACAAAGAAAGGTTTTTTTCTTTGTGCCTTGCATTGTTGGACTACCACGTATTGACGTCATGTTCTACTTTATTGTCGTGCTGAGGTGTGGGCATCAGTACATAAATGAGTTATCGCCTGATTTCCTCGTAAAAAAAAATTTAACAATCGCTCGCCCTGTGGCCCACGACTTTGTTAGTTCTCAACACTCGGGAATCAAGCGATAACCTATACTACTTTGTCTTTTTTTCTTGATTTTTTTTCGAAGGCAGTTGTTTGTCTTTTCTATTTTTACACACGTAACTACCTTACACAATGAGTTTTGATTATTGCAGGAACTTTCTTATTACTGGATCATGTTTAAAGCTGTTTGTTGATGTTGTAGGGTTGATGCTAGGATCAATGCTGAAGTTGGAATGCAAACGTATGCAAAGCACATAAATGTAAACAAAATATAAACGTATATACTGAGGTGGATACATGTCTCTACTTAGTACAGCAGGGGTATGCATTGCAATGCTGATGCTACTCTCAGGCAAACGAGGTACACCGTATTGAATTACAATTGAAGCACCATAGCTATATCAACCGTCTGACAGAATAGCCGAGCAGCCTGCCACTCCGATCATGATTGCTGTGAGCTTTATTGCAGCATTTCATTATAATTCGTTCTCATAAACATCAGTTTTTATATTAAAAAATACATAAATCCTAAAAATTACACCTATTTGGTGCTTAAGTTAAATTATTTTATTAAACCTTCACTACAGTATTGCAAGTAAAGGACCATATCATTTCTTGAGGAAAACACAAATTGTAAAAGTTCAAAATAAACTTTAGGTGGAGCCGCCCCCCCCCCCTGCACACACTTACCAAATTTCCTCAGGGGCAGTGTATGCAAGTGCTTAATGAAGTTTCACATGACGATGCATAGCAATCTCAGTAGACCTACTAAAAGGTAAACCATATTATTAGTACAGCTATGAATGCCATTATTTACATCTCTCACATGTCTGTTCAAGTTATGCATTACGCTGTATGATCTTGGACGAATGATTGGGTTAGGGGGACGTCTTGTTTGCACGCGCCGTCATGCTGCCGGGGTAACCTCACATGTGACGTATAACAGCAGGGCCGCACGCGGTGACCATATGAACCATTCGGACAAACAAGCAGACGATCACGGTGGGTACTACACGAGATAATTCTTGGAAATCCGACATACTATCGTTCTCGTCCACCTTGTTACGCATGCTGTTGACAAACCAAGTAACGTGTGATAATATTTTCTATTTGTCACGAAATTATGTTGCATTATTCAGTATCACAAAATATTAAATGTCGCATGTATAGCGAGCGATTCATCCTAAGGAAAATGTTTGTGGCTTATAGAACATGGTAAAGAACTGCAGTGCCCAACGTTGTGAACGAAATCACAGAACTGACGGTAATTTCTTTTCCTTGAATCTGCGACAGACGGTCTTCAAATGGCACCGTCTGTATATTCCAGCTAGAGGTCGGACGTAAAGGGAAAAATCATGTTCGCATATTCGCAAAAAAATATTCTAATACTCGATCAAAAAACAATTTTTCCCTTTGTTTTGGCCTCCTCCCCCACCATATCCCGGTTCTCCCCCGTCCCGAAAAAATACCAAAGTAAATTTTAATTTAGTAGACTAGGAAGGCAAGGCATACATAATTATTATAACCACACAAAAAAAGATGTTTTGATTCAATCTCTTTCCACCTTCTCATTCCTCTCTATCTCTCATTCCTTCACTTGCAATGTGCCATCCAAAATTCATAGACCAGGCCCGGACTGCCCATAGTGCCAGGGGGTGCACGGAGAAAAAAACCTGGAAAAAAAAAACTAATGAAAAAATGCTGCGGAAAAAAAGGCCAAGAAAAAAAGCTGATGGAAAAAGAGCCGACGGGGAAAAAAACCCGGAAATATGGCTGAAGGAAAAAAAGCCGTTGGAGAAAAGCCGACGAAGAAATATTCGTAAGACAAATCTGGTGTAAAAATCACCAAAAAATACTGCCTAAACTTAGTCATCATTTATTAACTGATTTCTGCTCGACCAAGGTTGCCTTAATAGCCTTTGGTATCATTTAAACGAAAAAGTCCTAAGTTCCGTCCCAAATTATTTTACTGGGGAAGCGGTGGGGAGATAAAGTTGTCCTCACTTTTTTTTGTACTTTTTTTTTGAGTTACTAGTACCCTGAGTAAACTTTGGTACTTTTTCCAGAGTGTGTTGTTCCCCCCTTCCCCCCTCCAGCCGACCCCTCCCATACCACCAAAAAAAATAGATAGTTGTCTAAAAAACGAAGAAATAATTTCTGGCAAGAGTGAATAGATCGTACGTAATAAGCGAAACTTGCCGTTATGTAATTCTTCGTCTTGGTCAGAACTACTGCGATTAGTCTTGCTTATTAGCATGCCAGACATGCTTATAGTATTTCAGCAAAGCCTACTGTCCAATATTACTCACACACATATTTAAAGGTTGTATTTTTGCAAAATTCCCACCAATGTTTTTCGCGTTTTTTCACTATTGGCTTTTTTTCCGCGACTGTTTTTTTCATATTTTTTTTTTTCTGTCGGCTTTTTTCCATGATTTTTTTTACTGTTTTTTTTTCCCCAGAGGCTTTTTTCTCCTAGATTCGTGCCAGGGTGCCAATAGCACATGGGCCCTTCTGTAGATTTGTAAGGGGGCCTTTTAGATTTGTGAAATTTGTGTTACACGTAAAATTTATGTTATTGATGAATTTATTGAATGTTATGAATGTTATTAAAAATAAAATAATTAAAAAAAAATTGCAGGCTAAACCTGAAATGAAATGAACAAACAGTGCTTTTAATTTTTTAATTAAATTAAATTTATTTATTTTCATTTTTTTAAAACCATTTTGCAATATGTGTTATTTATTTTGTGTGTTTATGGGGCGTATTTTACAAAACGTTGTGCTGCATTGAAGCTTATGTTATGTTCTGGTTGAATTAAACGGAATAAAAGTACCAAATGCTGTTGTCTTGGAAAAAAATCCTTGGCCCACTCTGTTTCCAGATGTGCCCTCTGTCGCCCCTCCAAACAATTCAGTCCTGACGCCGTCACTGCTCCATGAAGGAGGCCACGCTATTCTTGAACCTTGAGTGGGGAAGTTTTTCAGGGTTTTGAAGGGAGATGGTCGTTGAAAATTTGGTAGTAATATTTTCATTCCCCCACTCCGGTAATAAACAACGATCGGTTCTTTAATATTTCGCATAATTTAATATCCCCCGGCCCGGATCGTGTATGGGAGCCTCTTTAAAACGTCATTGTACTTGGGCCCCGGGGGGGGGGGAATAAGGCTTAATGGCGCGTCGACAGCTTGGTCATTAGCGCCAACCTCAGTCACAGTGCAGTGCAGTGCAGTGCAGTGCAGTGGGCCCCAGAGCTGCAAGTTCGGGTCTAGACCATTCCCACTATACCGTAGTTGGGAAGGGGGACGGGAAGAAAGCTTGGGGGGGGGGACTGATTGGGATGCGATGACAAGTCCATGGAAAAAAGCAAAAAACTTAACATAAGCCAAACACACAAAAATAAGTTTGTTGTTTGGACGGGAAAAGTTTATAGTCGGGTGCGCGTTAAGCTCCGCCTCCAAAGTTCGTGACTAATCAGCCCACGAGACGTAAAAGGAAGAGTGTCATGGTGGGCGTGGACGGAACAATTGCCCATTATACCTCTTTTCTATCGCCCAACCTTGTTTTTTTCGTATTTCCCATTCCTGTTACTTCCTCTCTCTCCTTTATC
>JAHWFP010163902.1:0-13472 GCA_023313725.1 Lithobius niger
GTTGCTACCGATCCTTGTAGGAGTCCCGACCATTCCCGGACTGCGTTCTTTACTGCTCGTAATTCGAGGTTGTTGATATGTAGGTTCCTTTCCTCTGTTGTCCATCGCCCTGCTGCTGTGAGGGATCCCAGATGGGATCCCCAGCCCTGGAGTGATGCATCTGTGAAGATTGTGCTAGTCGCGACTTGTGCGTGGACTGGCACACCTTCTCGTAGGTTGCTTGTCGCCATCCACCAGGTTAATTCCTCCCGTGGAAGGTTGTGTAATGGGATGACTGTCTCCCATGATTTGGAGTGGTCCCAGTTGTTCTTTCTGAACCAGTGGAGACATCGGGTTTTCCATGTTCCCATTGGGATCAAGGTTGCCATCGAGTCTGCTTGTCCGATAGTCTTGCTGAGAACCCTGGCGGTTGTCGTCTGTGCCTGAAGTAGTGTTTGTAATGCTGCTTGTGTGGATTGGAGTCTTGCTTCCGATGGTTTCACAGTGAACTGATCCAGATCGAAGTCCGCTCCCAGGAACATAAAGTTCTTGGCTGGGGTGAATCTGGACTTTGACGCTGTCTTCACTAGTTGTTGGAACAACTGCTTCCTGCAAAGGTTTCGAATCAGCCAGTCGTCGAGGTACGCATGTGCCTTCACGCGTTGTTGATGAAGAAAAGTGAGAACTGGGCGCATGAGTGAGGTGAAGACGTGTGGAGCCGTGCACAGTCCGAATGGGATAACCTTGAAGTGGTAGGTTATTCCGTTCGAAATAAATCGGAAGTACTTGAACGACGATGGGTGGAGCGGGACGTGGAGGTAGGCATCTTCGAGATCCAGTGAGACAGTGAATTCGTGGGGACGGAGAGATTCCCTCACCGCTGCCAGTGTCTCCATTTGGGGGGGGGGGATTGAGGCTTAATGGCGCGTCGACAACTTGGTCCATTTGGAAGTGTTCTTGTTGGATGAATTTGTTCAGTTTGCGGAGGTTGAAGATGAGTCTGGATCCACCTCCCTTCTTTGGGATCACCCTCGCCGAGCTGTAGAAACCGGGGGGTGTTCTGAACTGATCTCTGGATTGCGTCTTTTTTGAGGAGTTCTTCCACTTCCCGCTTTAAGGCATCGTCCTTTCTGTTTTTCAACCACACTGGGGCCTCGTTTTGCAGCCTTGGCTTTGTTGTGAAGGGTGGATAGTATCCTTCCTTTACGATAGACAAAATGAAGGCGTCCTGTGTAAGCTGTTCCCATTTTTGAAAGTGGTGTTTTATCCTGCCTCCCACCTGGCGGTGAAGGGGTGCAGGATGGAACTACTGGATGTCACTTGGATCCTCCTCGGTTATTTTTACCTCCTCGACCTCCTTTTGAGTAGGCTTGTCCATGCTTGTGATGCTGGTCTTGCTCCTGTCGGGGGGCATTCTTCCCTCCTCTTCCTTTGGGCGACTTGTAGGCCATGGTAATTTTAGGGGCTCCAGCGTTGCCCTGGGACTCACGAAAGGGCGGCTTGTAAGCAACTCCCACGTAAGTGTTTTGTTGATACTTTGGCTTATCTTTCGGATCCATAACGGGTTTGCCCTTGTCCTTCAATTCTGGGGCATACTCGAGGAGCTTCCCGTTGAAAAGCTTGTCACTTTGATGGAAGGGAAGCAGCCGAAGCTTGTGAACTGTGTCCCTCGGTACGTTCTTGGCCGAAGCGAGGAATGCATCTTGCCGACGAAGGACATTGTTTGCCACAAGTCGAACTCCCCAGTTCATTGCATTTACTTGATAAGTTGATGCTTGTTTCATTAAGATGAGTGCGTGGTTAAGTAACGTTTCATCCCGGAACTCCTGTGGTGTGTTCAGATACGACTGGAGCGCTGCTGTGGATGCTGAGTAAACCAGCTCGGCGTGTGACATGGCTCGCATGGTTAGCCGCATCATTTTCTCATCCGCCTCAAATTGTTTCAACGGTGTCCTTATGAACGACGGCTTTGAAAGTTCAGAGTCATATTCCATGCTTACTTCCTCAGTTAGAACCTCAGCTTCTTTCGTGGTGGCAAAAGATTCTTTTTTCGATCCATCGTGACGCGGTAGTTCCTTCCCTAATGTGATCGGTTCACCACCTTCTCTTAGAACACCTCCAAGGTCAAGAAGGGTTCGGTACAGAAGTCTGGATTGAGGCAAAAGGCTGGGGGGGGGGGGCACATCTTCTTTATTTGCGAACGTCACCGTCGGCGGTTGCAGAAACTTGCCGGTAAATAGTGGTGAACCATTCCCACTATTTCTGCAAACAACAGCTTTGAGGAAGTGTTAGTTTCAATTTCTCCAATTGTTGAATTCTCTTCCCCTTCACTAGAGCAGCTTGAATGTCTCCTGGAGTGGGACCTAGAAGAAGCTCGACTGTCGTTTGCTTTCTTTCCATCTGACTGTCGGCGACTGAAATGATTTCTAAAGGGTGGTGTTCGACGCTCACGATCCAACGAACATCGTTTTTTCTGGTCGTCGGATGACGAACGTCGTCTTTTCCTATTATCTTCTGATGAATGAGGAACATGATAATGTCTTTTCAAGGGGGAACGAGATCGCCGATTGTTAAGCGTCGGTGATTGTCCTCGACTGTTTTTAATCGGCGACTGATGTTCGTTCTGGTCGTCGACACAATCCTGAGGACGCATGCGCACTGTCGGCCCCTTCGACGTATGGGACAGGTTCCTTGCAGAATCACGGTGAATAAATTCATCATTCCCAGTCTTTGAATAATAGTCGGCGCTTGTTTCGGTCGCTATAGTCGCCGACAGGAACGGTTTATAAGCAGGAACAAATTGAAACGGCACCGACGGTCGAAATTCTGTTCCCGGTGGTTTAAACGCACTGGCAGCCGAAAATGCAATTTCCTTGGCCGATTCTTCAATTGGGACAAACACATTTTTGTCCGGAAGCCCGATCCCCGAAGATTCTTCATCCGGAAGGTGATTTTGCAATAATAATTCCGGTGGAAGAAGCGGAATCATTCCCACGTCTTCGAACGCATTTTCGAGCGTGATTTCTGGGGCCGATGTCCCTGGATTGGGTGAGTCCCTCCTTGCGCGCTTTGCAGTCGGCGACTGCCCACGCGGTCCAATCCTGTCGTCTACGATTTTTTTCACCCTAGACTCAAAATTCGCTTCAAACTTCCGTAGAATCGTTTCCATCTTGCTCAAGACATCTTGTGGTGATTCTTGCACCTTGGAAGTGGAGGAATCACCAACGTTGAGTGATGAACTTGACATCGGAAAGGTCTTGTCCGTTGGCGTGAAGCTTTCCCAGGTCAGTTCAAATTCGTCAACAAGACGATTGTCAACTGACGTCGTATGGATTTCAATTTCCACAGTTTCGGTTGGAGTCTGAATCGGTGTAGAATTTTGAGACAACGATTTTGCTTTCTTTCGTTGTTCCCTTCTCAGCATAGTCTGCTTCCTCGTACTCACAAAACTGGCAATCTCCCGTGGGTTGTGGGTCTTGCACACTTCGTCGCACGGGTTGTCGAAAAAGTCACACGAACGGCAATCGTAACATTCTTGATGCCTATCACCAGGTGTAAGACGATGTCCACAATTGCCGTACACAACCTTGGCCATCCCTAACAAATTCCGTTTCAGGTGGACAAGCTGGTCATTCCGGAAAAATAAAAAGTCTAAACCCGAGAGCACCAGACGCGATGTTACCCATGCGGCTGTCCAACGAAAAGTGACATGGCCATGCAAGGGGCGCTGTCAACAGCGCGCGACACCCCTGGTGGGAGAGGGAGTGGGTAGCAAGAAATTCATGTTAGTGGACAGTGAGAGAGAGCATTATAACGAATAAGTAAAATAAAGGTAAGCGTTTTCGGATCCAAGTAAAAACAACTTTTTGCGCTTTTTTGTCGTGCGCTGTTTTGTCGTGCATTGTTATTTCCGCGCTGTTTTGATGTGCATCCGTCCACTTTACTCTCTCATAACAATCGCACCAATATGTAGCACCTGTGTTTATTTGGAAGGCTATTTTAAAAAGCCCTTTGTTGTTTCAAGTTTGTTGTTATTAATAGCAATTCATGTCATGTAATGCTCCAAGTGAGCGCTTTGACAATATAAATAAAGTTAAAAAGTTAAATAAAGTTTGGCGATTTACTACTCTTTGAGCGACAATGTGTAATTGGATTACTGATTTCTCTACTCTCTCTATACCGTAGGAGGTTCTCTTGCCTGTATCCCTCCACTCATTTCTGACTCTCGACCAGGCTACACTTAACATCATAGCCAAAGTAATTGTTTTAGGAATGCCCCAATTTTGTGATGGCAGCCATTAGGCCCACCCTAAGCAGCCAACCTACTTACTACAACCGTTGCCAACCCAATGCATCTAGATTTGACAATTCACTCGACTCTACAGTAAAGACCGAGCCGAATGTTATTATACCATTTTCAGTCCAACACGAGGCATCTGCAGGAAGCAAGGTAATAAATGAGAGAGAGATAGGAGGAACCTGGATTCATGGAAGAGAGAGCGAGAGTGATTAGCGAATCGAATCCCCAACTGTCAACTGTATAAATAAACCATTTCGGACCGACAACTGGAATTCCACTATTTCTTTGCAACTTTATACATAGGGTGTGGTGGTCATAATGGACCTCGAATATATTCGTACTAAGACGACAGTATTTTGAGTTTATTATTATTACTTAGAGACCCATGGGAGCTAACCGCACCCTGCATCATCTTTAATACCGGCCAGCAGTACGAAATTATTTCCCAGAGCTTCATCATCCTTCAGCTTACTTTACTAACATCATAACCTCACCTTGATTAGAGGCAATATGGTTAAAACACCGAAAGTCAAAGGATGCGCTTCTGTCATAAATGGAATGACTATTGGACCCTTTGCAGAGTACTCTAACAAAGTAGCCAGACATTCTTTGACTTCCTCCTACCTTCATAATCACAAAATGACTGCAACAAAGGAAACAATCCATCATCAAGTATGTTTGGGAACCAGTGCCACTGGATCGTCTGCAACCTCAACAATATCCTGCAAGTCATTGCAAAGGAGTCCCAATCCTTACAGGTGTTAATCCCTACAAACATTCGAAGGCGATTTTTACATGCCTAGTGTGGTGTATGTGGCCACAATGCCCAACGTCATATACAACTGCTCCATGTGATGTCATTTACGAATGCTTCGTAGATGCGTGCACACCCCTACTATCCGTAATAGTTTTATCGATAGTCAGTGTTTGATCAGCTGGCTAAAAGCGCATCTATAAATACGAATGCTTAGTATGAATAAATGTCACTTTCCCTGCTACTCATGTCTATCTGTTGCTAGTGAAAATTTGGCGACACTCGGCCACAAGCCTATTGATTACAATGACGACGAGATGGGATTAGTTAGAAATAATATTAAATATCCCTTACCTGTCGGCTCCAGATTCAGTTGATGGTAAGCAAATCTTTTTCTATTTGGCTAATAGATTAGTCGTCCGTAGGGATAAATTTAAAGATTTTCTAACTTTGTTGCTGTTTTGTACAGCTTGAGGTGATTCTGGTAAATGCTAGTTTATGCCAGTATCTAGATTTCGTAATTTTGTAATTGCTGTTTTTTTTTTCTTTTGGGTTTAAGCTTGTCTGTTTTGAACATTTGATGAATAATTTTACGAAGGTCATGTCTCTTGCAACACGAGAGCGATGGGTCACCTCCAGTACTAGAAAGGGGAAGACCAGCGATAAAAAACGTGATTAAATCAGTCCTGGAATGTTTGTAGTGTGCCGCACGCACGATTAATTTCGGTGTCCGGTTTTAAGACTGGTAAACCTTGTTTATTCCATTTTTGTCGTGTACATTTATGCTTGATGTGTTGTTGAAAGTCACTCGTGTTAGTAGGTTAGTAAAACTTGTTAGTATTTAATTGTTGAAATGCTCATGTTGTTGAAGATCACTTGCTAGTGGAATAGTAAATGTGTTAGTTGTTGAACTCAATATAAATTATAGTATAGTCAAGTAAATATTTGGTTTTGAAAGCTACTATGATAATTTATTAGGCTAGTAAATTTGAAAATTTTTTGAACACAATATAAATTAATAGAAAGCAAGTTGTTTTGAAAGTTGTTCGAATAAATTTATTATAGGCTAGTAAAATAGAATTCGGGTGGGGAACCGGATTAATATTAAAATTAATTTTGAATGATTTAATAGTAACGATTTATAAGGATGAACTTGCTTGCATTTAGTAATTATTTAGCCTTATGAATTTAAATGAATTGTTCCATTTCGCGTTAAAGAAGGGACTTAACTTGATTGAACTATTATTTTTTTTCTCCATCTTCGATTACGAAATCGAAATGGGAGACCCCGCGAAACCTAGTGGTTTATTCGAGAGATAGAATAATGAGCCTGACTCCTGGACAAAGTATACACAATGGTTAGCATATTTTTTCAAGGCAAAAACCGCGTCAATGTGCTAATGGCGAGCTGGGCCGTGAGATGTTTGAACATATTTTTTTATATTTTGGCCACAGATTCACCTAGTGAAACGACATACGACGACTTAGTCAAGGCCGTCTTACTAACCTTGAGCCCCGCCCAAGTATTGTTTCCGAGCGTTTAAAATTTTTTTGACGAAACCAACAGACGGGGGAATTAGTCGGTCGGTGGTCAAAACAATGACCAAGTTTTGCAATTTCGATTCAGTCACGGAAATTAACAAAGAAATGATTCGTAACCGCCTAATTATAGGCGGAATTCATTCAGAAATAATACGAGAATTGCTTAAAAAGACTTTAGCACCTAAAAAATGTACTGAATTATCCATATTTCTTGAAGCAGCAACTGTTGATCAAATTGTAATTCGGGGGGGGGGGGGATGGTTCGATAGCAACAAATTTTGTTAAACGCAAATTTAATCCAAGCGTTAAAACAATGGAAAGCAGGGGCATATTCGGTGTTTTTGTTGCTGAAAATGAACATATCCGCTTGAGGTGGATGCATAAAGAGTATTCTGTGGGCGTTGTCACGAGAAACCACATTTAAAAGTCGTTTGCAAACAAAAATCTAGTTACGAATGTAGATGGTTGTCGGCGCCTGAGAAACCCTTACCAAATCAAACGCTCACAAAAAGGCAAAAATTAAATATGGCTATAAAAGGTCAACAAACTGCAACGCGATAACGAATCATCTATTTATGAACCTGAAAGTGAAACCGAGTCTGAAGTTAAGAGTGACAGTGATTATCTTTCCAACAACACACTAAGCATAAATTTAGCTAGCACGCCAAAGTACACTAAGGCTGATAAATGGTGGATTCATTGCATTATTAATGACATACAGTTAGACAGTGGTTGTGACGGAACCATTATTCCCGTTTCATGGTACGAGCAATATTTTTCAAATTGTGAACTACAACAGTGTGGTTTTGCCATGAAGCAGTTCGATGGTACACCTGATAGTGTGCTTGATATTATTAATGTCAAAGTGCCAATTGGAGATTTAACTCGTAATGTTGTCGTAATAGTATCAGCAAGAATTTATAGGGTTGGGGTAGAGAATTTGTGAAGACCCCTTCTGAAACGTCTAAGTTTATAGAGGGCGCCATGACTTTTATGGGGAAATTTCTATTTAGTTTTCAGACTAAAATTAAACTAAACTAAACTATAGCTTGTATGTAGTGAGGAAATACGATACTGAGTCACGGACTAATGAACGAACGGACACTAAACCCCACCCCCTGGGCCTCACCTCATGGGCCACCCCGACCCCGGGGCGTGGCCCCCCCCCCCCGGGGCGCCCCACCCCACGGGACCTCACCCCTCCCCCGGCCCCATCCCACGGGACCCCTCCTCGAACCACTGAAAATCGGCGATCTGGACGAGGGGGGTTTTCATCACCCCCTCCCCCCCCTCCCCCCCCCGGGCCGCTCCACCCCACGGGACGTCACCCCCGGGTCGCCTCGAACCTTTCAAAATCGTCGATCTAGATGAGGATGGGAAATCACATTGGTCCGGGGATTCCCCTTCTCACTTTTTGTTGATTGGTGAAAACTGGAAAATTCCCGGGGGATTCCCCTTTTACCCTGTTTAGATTGGTTGAGATAAACCTTTAAACATCGTCGATCTGGATGAGGGTGGGTGAGCAAATTTTTTTGACAATCTGGATGAAGGGTAAAGTGCCCCTTACTCGAACTTGTAGATGATGAACTCTCCTACATAGCATTGATCAGCTTCTTTACAATTTTTACTGCTAAGAGTGCCTGTTTAGATGGAATATTATGCAATTTCAGCACTTTTTTATCGCTAAGAGTGTCTTTAGAGGAATAAACTGTGCACTTTCAGCACTTTCTTACTGCCAAGAGTGTCTTCAGAGGGGAAAATTGTGCACTTTCATTTATCGGTATGGGGGTATAACCACCTATGTGTGCATTGTGCCCTTAAACCTGCTTCCTGCGCTAAAACCCGCTGCCCAATTTCCATAAGCCGGATTTCATCCATCTGGATGGAAGAGGGGGCACAATTCTTACTGCCAAGAGTGAATTTACAGGGAAAATTGTGCACTTTCACATAACTGGGTGGGTTGTAAAAAAAAAATCAATTTTTAACTGCTAAGAATATCTTTAGAGGGATAATTGTGCACTTTCCTCTACCTGCATGGGGGTGTAACCACCTAATTATGTGCACTTCCCACGTGCGGAAATACGTTTCCTGCATGATGAAATTAGGGCTGAACCATCACCTTTCGACTGCATGCTGTAAATACTACCAAATTATGCCAAGTGTGATACTTAGAAACCAGATAATATTCCCACAGGATGTATAAATTCTACCAAAACACATGTCGATTCTGCGTAAAGTTGGTGGTAGCCCCACCTTAGAATGTGTAATTTATCCCCGTAAATCCCAAGTATATCTGGTTACCCAATGGCGCCACCTGCAGACTGCTTTACAGGGCCTCCACTGCACTTTCGCGATGTTGCGATGCTGAAACTCACTTCCCACATTATGAAACCCGGTTCCCGCACACTGATAACGTCATTACCCTTCCCCTCGAATATATGGAAAAAACGAGGATCTCAGGTTACTAACGTAGGATAAAAATGGAGAATAAATGTATGTGTGATGGATGATCTTAGAAGCAAACTGATAAAAAAGTTTGCGTCGTTGAAAAACGATGATCAATCCGAAGGTGAATATCTGCAAGAATTGTATAAACCCATCATCGAACCATTAAAAAGCATCACTAGATCCATCGAGAAGATTAAGTAGGTGAAAGATGACAATGACAAGATGGTTAAAAAATGGAAATTCGAAGAGGAGAGTGAGATGAGCAAACCGGCACACGTTCTCTGGAAGAAAGGCAGCATGTTACCAGTACTCCTGGGTGTTTGGAAGCAATAAATAATCATCCAACACCTGTACTCCCACAATGAGACTAGCGCATAGATGAAGACCGTCTACATCACCAGGCCCATTCTATACAACAGCTACAACGACTTCTCTCAAACTTCCTTCACGGTTCTTACTTCGGTCTTTGGAGGCTCTTTTTAAGAGTCAAACGTTAGGTGTGATGCCAAAGTATTATTTGCACATTTTTCCAAACTCCAAAAGAGAACGATGACGTGTTCGGATTACGGTACAACATGAACTCTGGAGACCTCATGATTGGGAATAAAACCGTGAAAATATTCGAGAATGATGTAGTGTTGGGAAGAAAGCGGTACCAAGGATGGAATCAGCTGTGGAGTTTGCTAACCCGAAAAGACTTACATTACGATAGGTAGATCCTGACATCTTGGCTTCATATGCCTCCATTCTGAAAGATAGTAATGTCATGTACCGCAACAACGATTCCACCCCCCCCCTCCCGAATCCACCTCTGGAAAGCCGAAATCAAACCGCGGTTACAAGTACGTACGCATTATCAAATCGATTTGGGAGGATATGAAGAAGGAGAAAAGTGGTTTGGGCCTACCGAAAGAGCCTGCCATATACGATGAAACAGAGTCTGAAGAAGAAGATTACAGCGAATCGGGGTCAAATGAAGCAGGGTCGGATGGATGGGGGTCAAACGAATCTGACTCGGGTGACTCAGAGTCAGAAGAATCAGTCAAATGAATCAGGGTCGGATAAATCAGGGTTTGCAGCATTATTAGGAGGAGAAAAGGCGTCTGAAGAGGAAATTATCAAAATTCTGGTTGAGTTATAAATAAATAAGAATTTGACCGATAATGGTCAGGAGAACGGAAGGGCTGGGGCCACTGACACCGATCCTTCAGAAAAGAAACAGGGGGAAAAGGGAAAATGTTTAAGTTTGGTAATTTCTTTTTAAAAACTTATCAAGTGGATGTTCATCCAAGCGACGCTTAAATTTACTAACTGAGGGTGAATTGACGATAGCTTCTGGAAGAGAATTCCAAGGTCCTATTACCCGAGACGCAAAGAAAAACTTTCTGCAGTCAGTCCGTGGAACGGGCATGCTCAATTTAAGGGAATGGCCGCGAGTTTTACTGTTACAGGCCAGGGTGAAGAACGGAACATCGATAGAGAGCAACCCATGCAGAATTTTAAAGGTCAAAACAAGGTCAGCCTTCAGTCTCCGGAGTTCAAGGGGATCAAGGCATGCCATAGATAACCGTGTGTTGGGAGAATGATTGCGGTACCTAGTAAGACCACGAGTAAAAGAGCGTTGGATGGCTTCAAGTTGGTCAATATCCTGCAAAAGGTAGGGTGACCAAACCGGACTCGCGTACTCGAGGATTGGCCGCACAAATACCTTGTAGGCCCAAATTTTGGACACAGTACTAGCAGATGTAAAGCAGCGTCAGACAATTGCCAACCTACGGTAGGCCGAGGCTGAAATCAGGCGTCAGTGGGTAGTGGACTTCAAGTCGCTGGAGAACCACACTCCCAGGTCACGTATGGAATATACTCCGTCGAGGGATGTGTCCGACATAGTGTAAATAAGGCTTGGGTTTGTAATACCAATGTGGAACATACTGCATTTTGTGGCAGATAATGGTAGCTGCCAGTCCAATGACACAATGACACAATGACACAGTATCGATACTAGTTGAAAGTTGATAGCCATCAGAGAAAGAGGTGAGCGAGATGCTTGCTTTCAAGTCATCTGCAAATTTAAAATGTGAAATATGACCAAACTGTGGCCCCGCAAAAAGATCATTCAGATAAAGAACAAACAGAATCGGTCCCAGCACCGATCCCTGTGGAACGCCACTGATAAGGTCGCATGAGGTGGAAATGGCAGTACCCACTTGCACACACTGGGATCGACCAACCAAAAAACTACCCAGCCACTGTAGGAGATTACCTCCGATATGTAGCATCTTAAGTTTGTGTAGTAATTTGCTGTGTACAACAGACTCGAACGCTTTCTGGAAGTCAAAACAAGCAACATCTGTTGGTATACCGAGGTCAAGCGCATCAGTCCAGTGGTCAAGTGCCACCAGAAGTTGCACCGTCGTTGAGCGGCCAGGAAGAAAGCCAAACTTGTCTTGATTAAGAAGCCCATGATCAGGAGAGAGAAATTATAAGCAAAGATTGGAGTTTTGACGGCTGAATGGATTTAAAACGGCATAGTTCTGCATCCTATCAATAAAGTTATATAAAAAAAAAAAAACATTTTTTTAACGTCATTTCCAAAGAATGGGTAGGTAATATGCAAACGTGAATGAGGAACGTGGTGAGAACATCCAAACATAAACTAGGAACGTGTCTAAGCTATTATATTGATGTTTATGTGTTCCCGTCATGATTCACATTAGTTTATTACGAGTTTTATGACATGTTTAACAAGTGAGCTGTGGGTTGGTGCGATGGTACGGTTAGGCAATATTCAAACATGAACGAGAACGAGGTGAGAACATCAAAACATAAATGTGGAATGTATATAAACTTTTTATTAATGGTTGTAGGTTCCCATAACGATTTACATTCGTTTATTACATGATTAAGAACTGTTTAATTGCATCGTCCTTAAAAAATGCATAGGAAATATTGAAACGTGAATGAGGAACGTGGTAAGAACATCCAAACATAAACGTAGATCGTACTTAAACGTTTTTATGGACGTTTGTATGTTCCCATTACGATTTACATTGGTTTATTGCGCTCTTTGACATCACGACATTGTGAAGCTCTGGAGGAGGCCCTGTAAAGCGGTCTACGGGTGGTGGCACCATTGGGTAACCAGATATACTTGGAATTTACAGGGGATAAATTACACATTCTAAGCTGGGGGCTACCACCAAATTTACGCAGAATCGACATGTGTTTTGATTGAATTTACACATCCTAATGGGAATATTTTCCGTAAGTATCACACTTGACATAATTTCGTAGTATTTACAACATGCAGTCGAAAGGTTCAGTGATGGTTCAGCCCCAATTTCATCATGCGGGAAGCGTATTTCAGCACGTGGGAAGCACATATAATTAGGTGGTTACACCCCCATGCAGGTAGAGGAAAGTGCACAATTATCCCTCTAAAGATACTCTTAGCAGTTAAAAATTGATTTTTTTACAACCCCACCCAGTTATGTGAAAGTGCACAATTTCCCCTATAAATGCACTTTTGGCAGTAAGAATTGGCCCCTCCCCCATCCAGATAGATGAAATTCGGCTTGTGGAAATTGGGCAGCGGGTTTTAGCGTGTTGGAAGCGGGTTTAAGGGCACAACGCACACATAGTTAGGTGGTTACCCCGCCCCCCATACCGATAGATGAAAGTGCAAAATTTTCCCTCTGACGACATTCTTGGCAGTAAGAAAGTGCTGAAAGTGCACATTTTTCTCTGTAAAGATATTCTTGGCAGAAAAAAGGTGCTGAAAGTTCATAATATTTCCTCTAAACAGACACCCTTAGCAGTAAAAATTGTAAAGAAGCTGATCAGTGCTATATGGGAGCGTTTACCATCTACAAGTTCGAGTAACGGGGCGGGGCTTCATCCAGATTGTCAAAAAAAATGCGCTCTCCCACCCTCATCCAGATCGACGATGTTTAAAGGTTTACCTCAACCAATCTGAACAGGGTAAAAGGGGAATTCCCAGGAAATTTTCCATTTCCCACCAATCAACACAAATTGAGAAGGGGACCCCCGGACCAATGTGATTTCCCACCCTCATCCAGATCGACGATTTTGATAGGTTCGAGGCGGCCATGGGGGTGAGGTCCCATGGCGTTAGGTTGACCGTGGAGGGGGGGGGGGAGGATGGAACCCCCCCTCGTCCAGATCGACAAAATGTAATTTTCCACCATTGTTCAGATCGACGATTTTCAGTGGTTCGAGGGAGGTCCCGTGGGATGGAGCGGCCCGGGGGTGAGGGCCCATGGGGTAGGGCCCGGGGGTAAGGTTTGGTACCTGTTCGTTCGTTCGTCTGTGACTCAATATCATATTTCCTCACTACTCTTGTATTTAATTATTATTTAGTTTAGCTTAGTTGTAGTTTAGTTTACTTTAGATTAGGGCTGAAAAATGAGCAAAAATTACCAGATGGAA
>JAHWFP010163904.1:0-14395 GCA_023313725.1 Lithobius niger
TACCTCATTTCCAAAAACAGAGGAGTGGCCAGGCACCCACTGCACCTCGACAACCACCCCGCGTTGGAGGGCTGCCACAAGTTTACTGCCAATTTCAATGGCAATGGGGTGCTCCACTCGTAACGTAGTGAACGAACGCCGGAGAAACGCAATAGCTGAGGCAGAATCCGAGAAAACCACAAAGGCCGGTAGGCCAATGTCCAAACCCTCATCAATCGCAATCGATAAAGCCACCAGCTCAGCCACGAACGCAGAAGGCAGGCCACGAAGAAAGTAACTACGTTCTAGGTGCAACTGTTGCACAAAGATCCCTGCACCCCCCTCCCTCCCAATGCTCCCTGTGGAACGACGCGTCACAAAAGATGCTCACAGCATCTGGAATGGGAGGAGCTTCCCAAACCATTGCAAGTTGATCGCACCAAGCCCAAGGACGGAATGCCCTAGCAAAACTAGGAGAGGCGAACACAGCCAAGCCCTGGTGGAGAAGGAGAGACGCTCCAAGTCCTGGGGTCCCTAGCCGCTCCCTGTCCGCCAGCTCAAGTGTGGCAAAACGAGTGAGAACGCCTGCAACAGGATCTCCAGTACCCCTCGCCATGGCACGGAGGCAAAGAGCCATGAGTAGTTCTCTAGCACGAATGTACACTGGGCGTTCCCCGGTCTCCACATGCAAAGCAAGGACTGGTGTCGACGGTAGCCCCCCAACAATAGTCCGCAAGCAGTCATTGATAGAGGTCTGCACCCCCTTAAGAGCACTGTCTGAGCAGGCCAAAAAGGGAAGATGAAAGTCAACACAAGACCTCACATACGACCTGTAGACAGAAGAAACAACCGAGCGCCGCGCAACTAAGTCATTGGAGACCAATGACTTAAGAACTCGAAGACGGGAGGAGACAGCTTCCTTGACCGCAGCCACTTCCCCACGCCAGGACAGCTTGTGATCGAGCCTAACACCCAGATACCTAACACTACCCGCAGACCGAACTAGAGTCCCACCCACAGTGATACCACCAGACACCAAGTCACCCTGGGAAAAAATCACAAGTTCCGTTTTCGGCGCAGATAGAAGCAGTCCCCTGAATGCCAAGAGACACTGGCCCTCTGCAATGGTTGACTCCAGGACTGCCAAAATGGAACAAAGATCCTTACCCGCCACCCAAACACCGACGTCATCTGCATTAGCGACGACATTAGCAGTCTTGTTCAGACCAAGAAGCACAGCAATGATGGCAACTGCAAACAAGACCGGACTGAGGCAGCTCCCCTGCGGGAGCCCCCTATCAGTCGACCTCGTCTCAGACCAGCAGCCGCCAACCCTAGTAGCAAATATTCTAGTACCAAGAAGGGCCAAGATAGCAGCAACCAGACCTTCACTGACACCAAGCTCAACAAGAGCATGCTGCACCCACCTGATATCGACCATATCGTAAGCTGCCTTGATGTCTAAAAAGGCGCATACGACAAGTTCATCACGAGACCAGGCGCTGCGTATACCAGCCTCCAAGTAAAGAACGGCATCTTGTGCCCCACGCTGACACCGAAACCCAAACTGGGCCCCGAAAAGCCCACCCAACTCCTCCAATTCCCACTCCAGCCTACGGACAAGAATCCTTTCGTAGGTCTTCCTCACACACGACAGCAGCGCAATAGGCCGATAGCTAGTCACAGACGTCCGCGTCTTACCTCTACCAAGAATTGGGGTCAACACAGAAAACATCCAAGAGGGAGGGGGCGGGCTGCCATCTAGTCTACTCTGAAGATAGCTAACCAACTCGGCTTTACCTGTACTATTGAGATCCAACAAGTCACTGTACGAAATACCATCAATGCCAGCGGCGCTGGGCAGCTTGCAGGTCGCAAGCGCCGCATCAAGTTCCAAGGCCGAAATTGGATCCTGTACCTCACCAACGACCCTGACATCCAAACTCGGAGGCGGAGGACCTCTGGCAGAGCTAAATACCTGTGCAAAGTTTTCATTAAACGCGCTAGCCATGCTCGGACCTCTCAAGACACAACCGGAACCGTCCAGAACCCACTCAATTGCCACACGGGAGTCCTGGGGACGGACCAACTTCCACACCTGTTGAATGGACAGGCCACGAGAAACCCTTTCGCACAACCGCTAACCATAGAGAGCCTTTTCCCTGCGGAGAATAAAACGCGACTCATTCGCAGTACCAACAAAGACTAACCATCGCTCGTCTGAGGGGAACCTGCGAAAGCGCTGCCGACAGCGCCTGCGCTCACAGACAGCCGTGGTACAGTCTCTAGTCCACCAAACAGGCTCCCTAGACATCTTACCCTTAAGACCCAAAGTACCACTCTTGCCCTTGCCCTTTTTAGCAACCCACTTGTCCACCCATTCACCAAAATCGCCAGAACCAACAACAGGTCTGTGTGACCTTACGCCGGCTACCTTAACACTGGCAAAACCACTACGCTGGAACAATCCCACCGGAAGGTGGTCACTGCCCCTCAGATCCTGAGAGACCTCAAACAAGAAGCAGCGAGCAACCTCCGGCGAACACAGAAACATGTCCAGTACAGACTCCTGGACCACTCCACCACTACGTCTTACAAAGGTTGGAGTACCGTTCTGCACTATCTCTAGTCCCAAAGCATCAGCTGTGCCAGAAATCAAGTTCCCTCTCGAGTCACACCGTGCACTGCCCCATGAGAAGTGATGCGCATTGAAGTCGCCTCCCAATACCAATGGTCTCGGAAGCGACTTCACCCAGCGGACCCAATTGTCCCTCACTAAAAGTCCGACCACATGTACAAATCCCATCGTTAGCCACACCCCATCCCACCAGAGTTGAAAAAGACAAGCATCTATGCCCGGACAGAGGGGCAAAGACGGCAACAAGAAAGGGATTGTGTCTTTAACAAACACCCTAACCCCCGACTGCCCCGGACCAGCCAACCCACTAAAACCTGGCACAAACAGTGTGACTCCGGGAGGTAGCCTGGTCTCCAACAGGCCGAGTACATTCATAGTGCAACACAAATTCTCAATTTCAACCACTTTGCCCGCCGCTCTATGCACATTCCAAGCACAAAAAGAAATACTCCCAAACGACTGCACGTAGAAGGGGTAAAGAAATAATCTAACTAACCTAACCTAAACCGTATAAAATTCAAATCAAGGTCCCCCCCCGACTCTCATCAAAACCGACATTTCGTCACCACCCACAGCCTCAACAGTAGTAACTTCCTGAAACGCACCAAGGGAACACAAACCACCAACTTCTGACACAACCACTTCCGACACAACCACCCCTGACGAAACCACACACTCGTCTGCTCCTTGCAAATTTTCGGCTTTGTCTGCCGGGGCATTGGAGCCACACTCATCACCAACCGAACCCACCGGAGTCATTGCAACATCCGCATCTGCTGAGGGGGGACCACACGCCTCACCAATGGCACCATTGGCACCACTGCTGCTGCCACCCGGACTGTCCTTTGCCATCTTCTTCAAGCTATTTTTCTTCGGAGTCTTCCTCCTCCTTTTCCCCTGAGTTAACCAAGGAGCCTCACGATGCTCTCATTTGTGGTAACTGAAGTGAGTTCATGCCCCCCTGGAATTACCGGCCTCGTCATGGTGGCTGGCAAACGACTTGACTCAGCTGCAGCAGACACTGATTTACCGGCAGAGCAGCGTGCCTCCTGAGGCTTCCGATCAGGACGAGTAGCACGTCCAGCACGCACCTGGATGTGAGCACACGGCGTCTCACGTGGCATTGCAACTTGACAAACCTCACAGTACACATTATGACAAAATTTTCTCACGTGACCTCGCGTTCCACAATTCAAGCAACGAGGGGCCCTGTCTGCTATTGCCAAAAGACAAAGAATACCACGCACTCCAATCACGTCAGGGATTTCATCGAGTAAAACCGATTCCTTCAGTCGAAGTACCACACTGCGCGACCCTGACCGACAATGACGTAATCCCTCTGCAGTCTGAAGGTCAAATCTGTGGGATACCATGGACCCATAGTTCAAGAGAGACCGTTGAACATCTTCCGCAGACACTTCCAGCTGCAACCAATGAAGCTTGATCTTCACCAAACGCTCGTGCAGATCGAATACTTCAGCCTTGAAGCCGTTGAGAAGAAGAGTTCCCACCCTTTTAATAGCCAGCTTGGCATTTAAATTGGCAAAGGAAACTTGAAAAACGTTATTAGCCCTGAGCCAACACAAACCAGTGACAGCATCTAGGCTAATATGCTCGACCAGGGCATCTCTCAGATCTTTTTCATTCTTCGTGCACGTGGGATGTCTTTGCTACGGTGCATAACAATTCTTGGTGCTCGTGTTATTTATTTCAAAATTTCATCTTACACAGTTCATACTTGATGGGTAAAATGAAAGACCCCGTGTTTCAGCTAAACCTGTATACTTTTAAACCAACTAACTTACTTTCTTAATTTCGAGGGCTTCGAAATTGGCAGCTATTAACGATAAAATAGCGTATTTGCTTCGTAGATTTAGGCTTTCTGAGCTGAGCTGAATTGCTTCAAAGCAAGCAGCAACAATCATTGCGTGCGCGACCGTCCATACTCCAACAACAATTATAATTTCAATAAATTATAAAACGACAATGTACTTCATTTTGTTGTGGAGTGTGCCATTGTCGACGTTTTGACTTTTCGCTGATGAGCGGACTTAACTTGCTTACTGAACGCTGGGTTATCAGTGATTGTTTTTTTTTTCAGACTTCGATCAAACTTCATTGTGACTTTTCCAGGGCTGCACCAAAACATCCGTGGGACACGTGGGTCAAGTCTCGACACCTAAGGTGCTGGAGAGATACAGACCCCACACTGGGAGTGTCAACCAGGGGGTTCAGTTAGGGGTGGGGGGGGGGGGGGCCCCCCCCCAGGGTCACCTCCTACAGGAGGGGAGGGGGGGGGAGAAATTGACATCGCCAGTTACTTTCCTAAGACGACAAAACACCGGGAGAAGCTAAGTTCGGGAAATTCAATCATCTTGCAGCATGAACGGGTCCAGCTAGTAGTTAAAATTCCCTGAGTTTTACAGGTTGGCGAGAACCCTGAACAACTAACTACTCGTTAGGGCCAATATCTGCCGCACGGACCCAGAACAAACTGTTGATGCCGGTAAGGATATCATACACGGCGATAGCCGTGTATATACAGGGTGGGGCAGAAAGGACGGAACACCCTTGGCAATCAAAGATGGTTAATGTTAGGATAATGAAACTTTGCATGGTATGTAGGCGAACGGGGAGCCAACTAACCATGAATCGATCACTGACCTTGACGTATATTTTCAAGGTCATCGTGATGCTTACTTTTTAACTATGCTTCGTAGAACCCCAGTGTAAATTAGAAACTTGTAGACAGTGTCAAGGCATGGCCAATGCAAAAAACAGAACGAAATTCGGTACGTTAGTTTAGGAGTTACGGGCATTACAAGAATCATTATGTTGTGCTGGCCGAGTGGCTTTCCTGCCAAACAGTTCTGTCAGGCTCTTTCGCACATCATGCATTGTATTGGTAGGTAATGGTGTTGGCAGCATACGCAAATAGGCATAATTCATTAACCGTGATCAGCTCTGAAACAGAATCAGAAATGTTAACCTGAGGGAGGAACAACATTAGTTTCATTTCTAGACGACCACGGTGACTAAACTATGCCAACTTGCATAAGATGCTGTAGTTTGCAGCACCATTCTGTTTATACATGTAATGTAGCAGGTTGTGTTCAGCTAGTGTCGAGTCATCAGTATGTCAGTTGCTGTTTGTTTCCAAGCATGCTTCATGTACTTTGAGGACCACTGGACTTAATTTTACCCTCACTGTTTGGCAGGAAAGCCACTCGGTCAGGACAACAAAATGATGCTTGCAATTTTCGTAACTCCTAAACTAGCGTACCGAATTTCGTTCTGTTTTTTGCAATGGCCATGCCTTGCTAATGTCTACAGGTTTCTAATGTAAACTCGAGTTCTACGAAGCATAGTTAAAAAGTTAGCATCACGATGACCTTGAAAATATGCGTCAAGGTCAGTGATCGATTCATGGTTAGTTGGCCCCCCATTCGCCTACATACCATGCAAAGTTTCATTATCCTAACGTTAACCATCTTTGATTGCCAACGGTGTTCTGTTCCTTCTGCCCCACCCTGTATTTGATAAAAGTCCTCTCTCCAGCAAATCTAAAACTATTAATTTCTCCGTTTCTATTCAATATATTTCGACCAAACTTGGCCAAATAGTAGATAGCAACATTTCCCAAGTTTATACCAACTTTTATGCAATTCCGTGCAAAAGTTAAAATAGGGAGCCACACGTAAATTTGAAAAGTGTTCACTTGTTGTTGTTCTTCTTGTTGTGTGACACGGTTTCAGAAAAAACTATTGCACCTGCCTGAAATTTGAAACATGATCTAAGCCAGAAATTTCCCTGGGCTTTATCCTCACAGGGACCACTTTTTCGATTGGTCGAGCCATTCCGGAGTTACAGGTCCCTGAACGATCATTTTGATTGTTATACATTGTTTTAACCATTGTGATTAGGGAACAATGCCACTCTGCAAACTCCAGATCCATTCTTCGTGCACGTGGTATGTCTTTGCTAAAAAGTCGATTGTTGAAGGGCGAAATGAAATTGTGTAGTGTTGTGTGGTGCTGGTTTGGTTGGAGTGGCACTGGTTTGTATGGAGAAGTCTGTGCAATGTTAGTTACATAGTTACTTAGTTGTATGCAGTTACTGTTTAGTTTTGCAGAGCGTACGGCTATGGGCCACGGCTCTTAATAAATGATCGAAAGAATCCGTGTTACAGCGAAACGATATACATTTAAACCAAACTAAGCTACGTTGTTAATATCGAGGCCTTCGGCAAATTGGCAGCTAGAAATGATAGAATATCGTATTTATTTCGCAGATGCAGGCTTTCAGAGCTGAGTTGAATTGTTTCAAAGTGGCCAGCAACAATCGACTGCATGCATAAAGCTTTGTAGCGCGACGCCATAGCTGTAAAAAAGGTACACGGATTACAAACAAAAACGTCAAGTGTGCCATAAAAAAGGGGGATGTATGATTGAATTTTCACTTGTTAAAATGAACACGGATAAAAACTGATGATTTTTCATTGAAATAATAAAATGTACAATTGAGAAAATTCCATCTGTTTAGGTGCTGTTGTGCTTTACCAATCATATATTTAAAACATAAAGCACAACAGCACTTAAACAGATGGAATTTTCTCAATTGTACATTTTATTATTTCAATGAAAAATCATCAATTTTTATCCGTGTTTATTTTAACAAGTGAAAATTCAATCATATATCCCCTTTTTTACGGCACACTTGACGTTTTTGTTTGAATTGATTATTGATTATTGATTTCTTCCTAGTAATAGTTATAGCAACACTTTTGCAACTATGGGCTGGTGTAGAGTACAGTTTTATCGGATGCTATCCAAATAGAAAGCAAATCGTCGGAAGCGGCTTACTCCCAAGGATGCTTTCTGCCTCCGAGGACTGCATTCGGAAAACTGCATTCGTAAATCGCTTACACCGGCCCATTTACGCAAAAGTGTCGCAATAATTCATTACTACACTTAAATCGGTTTAGACGTGATTTTTTAACGATTTGATTTTTCATTAGAAGTTGCAACAATCATGAAGATGTGTTCATTGACACTGAATCGTTGTAATAACAATACTATGGTCTGCTTGCAAGCCTTCATGACGTTGGCGGTATGATAGTTATTGTTGAGGCATCGTTCTGTAGTGTTGAAATGCTATAGGGTAGGTTATGGTGTAATTTGACTGACTGACTATGTGTTTCTCTGAAGTGTTGTAAGTAGGTTAGGTTAGTTTGAAAGGTAGAGGAGAGAGCATAGCGTTGGGGACTTTGCGTATTCCCTCGTATTAAATTTGAACACGTGAACTTGATTTTACCTATCTATTTCATTGTTCCAAAGTGTCCACTTTTAACTAATTTTGATTTGGTTGGTGCAATAGCGTTAAATCAGTTAACATAATGTGAAAAATGTTGGGATGGAGTAGTATGTACTCCATACTATTTTTCACATTGTTGTGCTAACTGATTGAATTTTAATTTGTTTTATTGAGCCTTAAGGCCTACAAGCCATCCGCTCACTCTACAATAAAACTACTTACTAACTACTTACAAACTAACCTAAAGTACATATAGAACTGGAGCCACCTGAATAAAATACCGTCCACAGCCGTACGGCCAAATACGCAACTGAACACAACTGCAAACTTTCACCACTGACATCGAATACAGAGGACCATCCACCACGACACTAACCCTACGGCCCCGGCACAGGACTGTAGGGGAGACAGGCCAAACAAGGGAAGACAAAGCCAAGTAAGGAAAAAAACAAATTACTTGAATGAACAATTCTTCTGCTATAGCCATTGAAACCGCCGAGTGGCCCGGCAGAAACCAAGCACCCGACCGAGGACTCCCCGGGACAGTGTGTGGCGGGACCCCAAGAATTCCCTGGAGAGGGTCCCCCTCTCCCTTACTGACGAAGCGGCGTTGAGACACCCAACGGGGGCAATTCAAAAGAAAATGCTGGACGGTCTCTTCCCCCCTCCCACACTCACACACTGGCGAACGTGCCCATCCAAGCCGAGCTAGATGGGCCCGAAGCTGAACATGGCCTGTACGCAGACGTGACAACAGGCCCGCATCCCTACGGGAAAACCGATTCAGGAGTTGTGGGGCAGCCACCGATGGATGGAGCGCAAAAAGCCGCCTTCCCGTCTCACTAGCGACCCAGGCGGCCGCCCAGTCACCCCGAAAGACCTTGCTCACAGCAGGACGCAAGTCGCGAGGGCCGAGAGCAATGCAAAGTTCCGTGCATCCACCCCCTGACCCCCGGCGGGCCATAGCGTCTGCTTGCTCATTCCCGAATACACCAGAATGCCCCCTGACCCAACCAATCGACACACTCACTCCCTGGAGGCTCAACGTGAACAGCTTCCACCCAATTTCCCAAGCAATCGGGTGCGAGCACTGAACAGAACGGAAACAGCTCCTGAGGAATCCAAGCCCCGCCAGGGAATCTGTCAGCACACAGAAGTCTGGGAACAAAAGGCTATCCCCCACATCAAGGGCCACCGATATTGCCGCAAGCTCGCCCACAAAAGCCGACGGGAGACCTCTCACGGTGTAGCCGAACTCAAGATGCAACCGTGGGACACACACACCCACCCCTCCCACTCCCGACACCAAAAAGGAAGCATCACAGAAAATCAGGGCACAAGTATTCGGCAGGTGTACTAGAACTAATGGATCAAACAAAGCAGACTCGGCAGCACTGCCCCACACCCAAGGGGCTTTAGGGTGGACAAACACAGGTGTCGGAAGGTCAATCAGACCCTCCCGACACAAGAGGGTAGCACCTAAACCCGGAGAACCCAGAAGCGCACGGGCTCCCTGAGGCAAAATCATGTAATCCCGGAGGATTTTGGAAAGTGGGTCCGACCAGCCCCTTGCAATAGCTCGCTGGCAGAGCCTAACTAACAACTCCTTCGCCCGAAACTCGATTGGGGACTCGCCAGCCTCAACGTGAAAAGCAAGCACAGGCGTTGAAGGCAAGCAACCTGTGACTACCCGAAGACACTCATTCAGAGCCACTTGGAGTCCACCGATGGCCTGCCGTGAACTGACCAACATCGGGGCATGAAAATCTGCACAGGAGCGCAAGTACACCCTGTAGAAATTGACAATGGTACAACGCCTTGCGGCCGACCTGTTGCCCGTCAGAGACTTCAGCACACCAAGGCGGGCCGCAACGTTTTTACGAACAGCGGCCGCATCATGTACCCAGCTAAGTTGTGGGTCGAGCCAGTAGCCCAGGTACCGGACCTTAAGAGAGGAATGTACCAAGACACCATCCACCTTGATTGATGCCTCACAGCCTTGGCCCTGCCTGAAAACCATAAGCTCAGTTTTGGCACTCGACAGCTGGAGACCTCTGGCAGCGAGAGCTTTCGATCCACAATTAATGGCAACCTCCAATGCCGAAAGGATCACCAATAGATCCTTACCTGTGAGCCAGACAGCCACATCATCTGCATAAGCCACAACGTTCACTGCCTGGCCCATCTCCACCAAGACCGAGTTGATAACACAAGCAAACAGCACCGGGCTGAGACAGCTACCCTGGGGCAGCCCCCGGTCGGTGGTTCTCACCCCCGACCAAACAGAGCCGACTCTGGTAGCGAAGTCGCTGACCGAGCAGAGCCAGAACCGCTGCCTTCACCTTGTAGCTAACACCCAACTCGCTGAGTTCATGACCGACCCACAACACATCCACCATGTCATAGGCCGCCTTGATGTCAAAGAACACGGCCAAATTAACTGATTAAAATTAACTGATTTAACGCTATTGCAACAATCAAAAACCAGAATAAAGTAAAACTGAAAAACTTTTGGTGGAATGCACATGCAGAAGTTACGCAATACCCAACTAAAGTGTCCAAAGCTCAAAGGGTTTCAAAGGGTTTAACGAGCGTTAACCACTCCTGGTCCAAAGTTTACTTGTTCAGGACAATGGTGCAACTCTCTGGTATGTGATTAGGTGGAGACTTTTAAACAATGAAAATGTCAAAAGTGTGGTAATAAGGACCGTTGGCACAGTTTTGTTTTTCTATGTTGTTGTGCCAGCTGTTTTTACAGTACTCCAACAATAAAATCCAAAAAAGTTAAAAATGTGTACTTTTGGAATGCATACGAACTAAGTAAATCCCATAACATTTTTGTTTATCTCATGATTCAACATCCTACGGGGTGAACAACAAGATACAGACCACAACTGCTACATTGTGTTTACATCGGTTTGGTGTAAAAAAAAATATCATAGGAACATCATATGTCCCTTATCAACACATACGAGTGGAGCACTTAAAAAGCACATCCAAGAATATCCCAACAGCCCCGTACCCTTTTTACAAAGCACAGTAAGGTCCCGAACCAGGGTATGGCAACATTCTGGAGTCATAAAAGTTCCAATTAATGCCCGGCCCGAGTCTTCATGCCTTACCAATGTCATAATAATAGATATTCGTCAATTCAGTCTCGCAAATAAACTTCGTCGGGTAAGGTTTACCAGGATTTTTACAGCGCAGATCATTAAAACAACGTTCTCCGTTTACAGTCATTATGTTAATGCAGTTTTCATTTCTTCCCCCATTTGGTTCTCCAGTGCACCAAGGAAGCTCACGAAACTGCTGCTCCGTCCTCATCCAGGTCCAGTTTCCTTCTACCATGGCGTCTGTTCCACCAGTCCACCAGTTTTCTTTGTTCACTGCAAAATAAAATTAACTGAATTGGCGATGCATAGATACTAGAAGTAGTCAGCAAAAGGAACACAGTGGACAGGTAACAGCTTCGGCAAAATGTTGTTGCACCGTTGTAGGGTAGTTCTAGATTCACCCAAAACCAAACCTGATGTAAAAAGCCGCCAAGTTTCCAGAAAGGATCGGTCTTTGAACGTGGTGATACCATTTAACCAGGGAAAGGCTGCCAAGGTCAATCCTATCAGGCAAGTTGATCGCACCGTCTAATAGTTCGAAAGTCAAATGAAAACAGAAGATTGCTACTCGCTGTAGCAATCTTCAAGTTTGCATTTAACGTCCAAAGTATTGTTCGGTGCGATCAACTTGGCTGATAGGATCAACCTTGGCGGCCTTTCCCTGGTTGAATAGTATCACTACCTTCAAAGGCCGATTCTTTTTGGAAACTTGGCGGCTTTTTACACCAGTTTTGGTTTTGGGTGGATATCACAACTTTCATAGGACTGTGAACGTACAAACGGTTATACCGTCTTATCTTCATCTGTACCTTTTTTCTAGTGGAATTTTATATCTATAAATTTTCACACTGATAATTTTCAAATATACCATATTCCAATATAGCCGTTAGATTAGCCAAATTGACACGGTTTAGTTTATTGTATCCCATTCTTCACATGCTTAAGTTTCTTCACCCCCATGTTTGCATATAATGTTCCCTATATGCATTCCCCTTACTTTTTCAAGATTTCGGCTGCATTAGGATTTATTCTCGGCATGATAAGATATACTTTTAGTTGCTTGCAGTTGATAGACACATGCCGCCAAGGAATTTTATATCTATGATTTTCCAAATGCTTAAGTTTCTTCAATCCAATTTTTGCAGACACTGGCTAACAATCTCTAATTTCGTTAGCTTCGCTCACTCAATCAGCGTGTGCCCGTTAGTTGTTTTGTTTAACACCTCCCCTTACTTTTCAAGAGTTCGGCTGCATTATGATTTATTCTCGACATGATAAGATACGCTTTTAGTTGCTTGCAGTTGACAGACATCTGTACCTTAGGACTGTGAACACACAAAATAAGCGCACCGTCTTATATTCCGCTCTACCTTTTTTTGAGCAATTTTATGTCTATAAATAATTAGCCGTAACATCAGCAAAATTGAGAATTTTTTCGTTTGCGTTCTTCGTTCACATTTAGTCATGCAGTAAACCCCGAAGGTCACTGTATTAAAACAGCAGAACTCAAAGCATTTTATTTTTTGGTAATTAGTAAAAACCCCGTTTGCTCGTGGATGTTCGTACTGTTGCGCAACCACTAACGTGCATCCGTTTATTCTTACGCAATCCACGACAAGGTAAATGTGTGCTTATTTGGTCCTTCGTTGCAGTTCAGCTTTTAGTTCGTCTAGGCTTTTACAATAAATCTAAGGACCAGTTGCTTGAAATCTTTGGTTGCAACTTGGAAAAGAAACGAAATTTATATTCCCTGGTGCCGTATTTCAAAACCCTTCCACGCATTTGTCCGGACCCCTACAACTCCCAAACCAACAAAAGGATAATGTTCAGATCACCATGCATCCGTCAGTAAACGTTCAGCTGTGTAGGCCTTCTCAATTTTGCGTTAGCCATGAGCAATGAGTATAAGGGATATACCATGGGGCCAGCGTTACTACCCAGTTGCCAGTTACGAGCGCCTTCGCCCCCCTCCCCTTCTCCCATTGCTTCGGCACTGATATTATCATCACGTACAGCCAAATTTAAATCTGAACGGTATGATTTACTGCTGCATTTAATGGCATGTTTCAATGAAGCAAGATTTTCATAGCATATTCCGTCATATTCTTGTAGTCAACGGGCCAGTTTCGTTTGGGTTATTGCGTTAAATCTTCTAAAAAGTTATTTTATTTATATATAGTGTATATCACGCCTCGCACACCTCCAATAAAAAAAAATATATGTTTTACAATAGGTTGTAAAATTATAGCCCAGTCATTTTAGGTTAGATTTAGCTAAAACATGGAATTAATTCAAAGAAAGCTGGCACATAAGTAGCTACTAGCTACCAATGGGGTATGAAACATACTAAAAGTCTCCTGGGCTAAGACGCTTCCTCCGGTACACTGGAAAAAGGGCGTAAGTAACATGTCATCCATATGTGTAGTAGGGTGGCTAGAGAGTTGAATTGTTCACTTACTGTTAAAAGCATGACATTTGGTGTGGAGGAACATAAAGGATAACTGGGAAAAAATAGCTATGATAGCAAGTTCAAACCCCCCCCCCCCCACCCTTGAGGGGGAGAGGGGTGACGTCCCCCCACCAAAAACGGTTTTTTGGCTGTAACTCCTTAACCGTCAAAAAATCAAAAACATAATGAGAAGCATAAACGTTCAGCACACAATTCTGAATAGGAGAGGTGATAAACATTTTTTTACGTAAAAGCAACTCTTGAAACCCAAAGTCGTATTGAAACTATATCGCCCTTAATTTACGCGAAACAGAGATTTTGGTGTTCAAACAGAGGTTCTAACAGAGATTTTGGTATTCAAATTTCTCTTGCGAGCCCTCTAATACCCCGAAACAGAACTGCTTAGGATTTTATGAAAGGTGGGGATGTATTCTTTCCATCAATCCAAGCCGAATTTTATTTTAGTTTGATAGGGACCGTCCTACGCCAATTTAAAGGTGAAGAGGTAATGATGGAGCGGCGAAAGCGTTTATGGTGATTTTCGAATTCAAAGTACTCTTCCGAGCCTTCTTTTAGGCCGAAATGGACATGCTTAGAATTTTCTGAAAGGTGGGGATCGATTCTTTCCATCAATCCAAACTCGCAATTGTTTAACTTAGATAGGACCCGTCCTATGCCCATTTAAAGGTGAAGAGGTAATGATGGAGCGGCGAAAGCGTTTATGGTGATTTTCGAATTCAAAGTACTCTTCCGAGCCTTCTTTTAGGCCGAAATGGACATGCTTAGAATTTTCTGAAAGGTGGGGATCGATTCTTTCCATCAATCCAAACTCGCAATTGTTTAACTTAGATAGGACCCGTCCTACGCCAATTTAAAGGTGAAGAGGTAATGATGGAGCGGCGA
>JAHWFP010163905.1:0-11306 GCA_023313725.1 Lithobius niger
AGGGGTCGTAAGAGCTCTTTCAATTCGAAAATCACCATCAGTTTTGCCGCTATGCCATCACCTCTTCACCTTTAAATGGGCATAGGACGGTACCTTTTTAAGTTACAATAACTGTTGCGATTTATGGAGCGAATTGATCCCCACCTTTCATTAAATCCTCAGCATGTCCAATTCTGGCTATTAAAGGGCTCTCAAGAACACAAAAATCACTATAACAACCAATTGAAAAAGAGATCGTTTTCGCTAATTAAGGGTGATACACTTCAAATACAATTTTAGGGTTGAAAAGCTACATTTATGTAAAAGATGTAAAAGTCCAGAATTGTGTTGACGTTTAAGGCTTTACCCCCCCCCCCCCCCCCGAAACGGTTTTTTGGCTGTAATTCCGTAACCGTCAACAAATCAAAAGCATAATGTCACGCAAAAACATTCAGTACATTATTCTGGACACAATTCTGGACTCTTATATTTTTTACGTGAAAGCAACCTTTGAACCCCAAAATCATATTTAAAGTATATCACCCTTAATTCGGGCGAACGATCCTTTTTTCAATAGGTAGTTATAGTGATTTTCGTTTTCAGAGAGCTCTTGTGAGCCTCTAATAGCCCTAATTGAACATGCTTAGGATTTTCGTAAAATTGGGGATCGATTCTTTCCATTAATCGTAACCGAAATTGTTTTATTTTAACCGAAATTGTTTAAGTTAAAAAGGGACTGTCCTACACCCATTTAAAGGTGAAGAGGTAATGTGATAGCGGCGAGAGCGTATGGTGAATTTCGAATTCAAAGTGCTCTTGGGAGCCCTCTAATAGCCAAAAATATACATGCTTAGGATCTTCAAAAAGCTGAGGATCTATTCTTTCCATCACTCATAATCTAAATCATTTAACTTAGATGGGGACCGTCCTATGCCCATGTAAAGGTGAAATGTAATGTCGTAGTGGAAAAGCGCAAGGTGATTTTCGAATTCAAAGTGGTCTTGCGACCCCTCTAAAAGCTCAAAATGGACATGATTAAGATTTTCTGAAAAGTGAGGATCTATTCATTCCACCAAGCCTAACCGAAATTGTTTAACTTAGATAGGGAACGTCCTATGCCCATTTAAAAATGAAGAGGTTATGGCGTAACAGCGAAAGTGTGTGGTGATTTTCGAATTCGATGTGCTTTTGCGATCCCTCTAATAGCCCGAAATGGACATGCTTAGAATTTTCTGAAAGGTGGGGATCTATACTTTTCATCAATTCTAACTGAACTCGTTTAACTTAGATAGGAACCGTCCTACACCCACGTAATGGTGAAAGGTAATGCCACAGTGGCAAAAACGCAAGGTGATTTTCGGATTCGAAGTGCTCTTTCGACCCCTCTAATAGCCCGAAATGGACGTGCTTCGGATTTTCTGAAAGGTGTGGATGTATTCTTTCCATCAACCCTAACCGAAATAGTTTAACTTAGATTGGGACCATCCTACACCCATTTAAAAGTGAAGAGGTATGGCGTAGCGATGAAAGCGTATGCTGATTTTCGAATTCAAAGTGCTCTTGCGATCCCTCTAATAGCCCGAATTGGACATGCTTAAGAATTTTTGAAAGGTGGGGAGCTATTCTTTCCATATTGTTTAATTGTTTCGAAAAGCACTTAGTGCTAACCTCTGTAAGTGTTTTCAATTTTTTTAGAATAAATATAAAAAAAACAATTGTTGTGGTCTAAGTAGCACTGTACGTTTTTGTATTGATTTGCATACACCTTATTTTTCTAAATCACTTCTGGCTGACATATTTACACAAATTTAGTAGCATTGTAAAGGTGGCTTAATTACAAACGTGTTTTAATCATCCAGAAGCCGATACAACTCTTTTGGAATCCGATAATACAGTTGAAAGCATAACGGCATGTTAAATTTCATAAAAAAAAAAACGGCCATATTGGAAAATGGCGGCTGGAAAATTCGGATGAAGTTTCTCAGATGTCTACCTCTGTTTTTTTTTTTAAATCTACTGTAATGTGCCTGACCACTGTAACAGGTTTCATCCGTCCACTCAAAAATTCCTACGGGGGTATAGGCCAGGGACAGGACTATTAACTGGAGAGGTTGTGGGGGAAAAAGTCGTCCTCACTTTGGTCGATGACCTTCGATCGTTAAAGGATAAATCATGAAATGACGAGTTTCTGCCATATTTTGGATAGGAGGGGAGGGGGGGGGGGAATAATCAGGAAATTATAAATTTGCCTTAAATCCGTAACTTGGACAACTAAAAGAAAATTCCGGAAAGTATACTTTTATTCCCGAACTTCTTTACCTTTTTTTTTTGTTTTTAGAGTTATTTTGATATTTCTCTGCAAACATTTTAATATTTTTTTCTGGATCGTATCCCTTTCCCGCCACCCTCTCCCCCCCCCCCCCCGCACCGCAAAAAAAAAAGTGAATAATTTAGACACACGATCAAACTGAGGACGACCCTTTCCCCCACCACCTCCCTAGTTAAGGAATTTGGGAGAAAACTTGTGACTTCTTTTCCTTTTCGGGATTCCAAATGTGACCTTGATCGAGCAACATGCAGCTAATGAATGATTAATACACACGTAACGACATTTAGGTAGTATTTTTGTAAATTTTGAACCAGGATTTTATCACGTTCTTTCTTCCAACGGCTTTTTTTTCCACGGCTTTTTTTTCCATCGGCTTTTTTTTCCATCAGCTTTTTTTTCCATCAGCTTTTTTTCCAGGCATTTTTTCCGCGGCTTTTTTTCCCTCGGCTTTTTTTTCCTAGATTCCGACACAGATGCTGAGCCAACGGTTCACGCCACATTTACGCTTATAGTATTCTGCTCCCGGTCGCGCATATTGTTTCGTTCGCTTGGGTTGACTATCAAGAGATGGCGCTACGACTGTTGACCCGGCTGGTACTTGCGGCCGTCGTGTGGCCGTCTCGTTGCCGTCCATCGAACGCGACAACTCGATTTTATTAATAAAGATCATGATGATATCGTTTTATCTTGGCGGTCTTGATATTTCGACTTCGTCAACGAGTTTCTACTGTGTTAGGCTATACATTTGATTATTATTAATATTATCTAGACACACGCTAGCGCTAGCGTGCCGCCGCCAAGTAACAGTCGATCATCCCATTGTAGACATCCGATTGTTAAAAAATTGATTGTTAATGATAAAACGACGACCTCCTGAGAATCCATTCCGGGTGTTGCAGGCATAGGGCCTTAGGGCTTCGTCGGGCAGATGACCGGGTGCGGTTAACGCTCGCTAAAAACCCTTTGATGGCCTCACTAGCAGACATGTGTCTGTTAACTGTAAGCAACTGAAAGCATATTTTGGCATGTTGAAGATAAATTCCAATGCGACAGAAATCTTTCAAATTGTGGTAAACGTAAAGGTAAGGTGGAAGGATAAAGAAAAACTGAAAATTGAAGGCGTCAATAACGTTGTTTTATGTTACTGACGCTAGCCCCATGTTAGACTAAATCCCGGAGACTCATAGGGCTCATGGCTATAGTCCAGTAGAATTAGCTAAAATTTCGATGTTGCCTGGAACTAATTCACAATGAAACTTGGTAGATATGTTCCGAATACCATAGTAAACTTTCCCCTAAAATTCCCCATTTTTCTGACTTGACCTCCCGCCGCCATCTTGGAAAATGGTGGCTGTTTTTGCGTTTTTTTTACCGTATAGCCTAATCGATGCATTTTTTTTTTAAAGGAAGATGAGTCACAAAGTTGTTTAAGACATTGTATTAAGCAACTTTGTAACAGATCTTCCTTTAAAAAAATGCATCGATTCGGCGACACGGTCAAAAAACGCGAAAACGACCGCCATTTTCCAACATGGCGGCTGAGCTCAAGTCGGCAGGGTAGGGAATTTTAGGGGAAGTTTACAATGGTATTCGGAACATAGTTACCAAGTTTCATCTCCTTCTGAATTAGTTCCAGGCAAAATGCTAATTCTACTGGACTACTAGCGCAAAATTGAGAAAGCCTACATAGCTGAATTTTGGCACACGGATGCATGGTGATCTGAGCATGGTCCTTTTGTTGGTTTGGAGGTTGTAGGGTTTAGGACAAATGCGTGGGAGGGTTTTTGAAATTCCCGCCAACGAATTTAAATTTCGTTTCCGTTCCAAGTTGCAACCAAAGATTTCAAGAAACAATGGCTTGAACATTCAACACTGGTCCTTAGATTTATTGTAATAATCCTGCGTGTGGAAGCAGCCAATTTTTCAAGAAAACTGCACTTTGTGAGGATAACACAATCTCCCGTGTACTTCATGTCCACACCCATGAGAAAGTTTTAGGAAGAGGTGGCCCCTGGAATCTGTCCAAAAAATAACATGGCGGCCATTTTTTGTTTTTAAAATGGCCGCTATACAATGCAAAAATTTAAAATCGTGCTAACGTATGTAAGTGTGGTGTCAATTGCTAGGTTTTAAGGTCTGCCGAATTAAAAAAAAATGCTCTGAAAAGATGCCAGGACTCCACACAACAAGCTATCCAAGATGGCGGCAAAAACGGTAACAAAATTCAGGTGTTTTTCATAGTTTTGAAGTATACTTATAGAGTAGGGAAGATTTGAATTAGTGATTAAAAAAAAGTGAGTTCATTCACAATGACTAGTAAGTAGAAAAAACACCAGCTCAAATCCGCAGTGTAGTGTGTTTGTAAGTAGGGGTTAAGCTGCGCCTGATTTTCTCTGCTGTAGCACTGCATTTTTTTTCTTGATGCGGTAGCAGTTCTAATTAAAATGAATGGCTGTATTTATCCTTATATATCAGGTGGAGATGTATATTTTTTAATATGGATAATTGAAGCGATTTATTGTGATTAGGAGCTACAGTACTGTAGTTTATCTACGTTGTAGGGATGTGCATTTTGAGTCTGTTTACAAGTTACATCTTTAAACTGCTGCTGTAGCTGTTCTAATTAAGATAAACGGATATAATTAGGCTCATATGAAAGATGGAAATGTATCTTTTCCAACAAGCGTAATTAAAACACATTCATTAATCATAATTAGAACTGCCACCGCATCATGTTGAAGATGTAACTTAGAGAGGATTGACGTAAGCATGGAGCTACAGCACAGATAAACACTTATAGCTTATCTCCTAATCACGAAAACAGTTTTTATTACCTATGTTGGAATGTATAGTCCGCCACCTTACATATAATCCTGATTACATCCATTTATCATAATTAAAACTGCCATCGCGTCACTTTAAAGATGTAACATGTGGTGAATTGAAGAAGAAATCATGGGGCTACATCGTAGATTGTAGCAATCTTCAAGTTTTCATTTAACTTTCGAACTAATTAGTCGGTACGATTAACTTGGCTAATAGGATTTACCTTGGTGGCCTTTCCCTGGTTGAATGACATGACAACCTTCAAAGGCCGATCGTTTTTGGAAACTTGGCGCGGCTGTTTCTACCAGTTTTGGTTTTGGATTTAACGCTGTGGTTTATTAATCAACTAGCTGAAGCCCTTAAGTGCTGTGCACGGGTGGTGTTTGATGCACCATTGGCAACATTGGGACGGCTTGTTCTCTCTCATGTGTTTGTTGCGGAAGGTGTGTATCCCGTTTATGTATTTTTGCACACACTTGCTAGCAAACGCTGATTTTCGTTCGTTTCGCTCACTCATCGAGCACTACCCCTTACCCGGACTCCATGGACTTTCATACAAATACTTCCACCGGACGGCGTCATTTCAATAACGGCTTTCTCATTTTTTTTGATGATTTGACCGAGTTACACTAATCCTTTTCTTTTCAATGTCCACAATGACAGAACCGTTAGCAAGCGGTGAAGGATGGTGCACGGGTGGTGTTTGATTCACCGTTTGTAACTATGGGATGGTTTGCACTGTCATGTTTTGTTGTGAAAGGTGTGGGGTGCCTCGTGTACTCACTGAGTACCTGTTGGTGCCCCAACTGCCTCGACCTTAACTCCAATGCGTACACTCAACCACCACTGCTGCAAGATCGATTACATCCCCACAGTATGCACCTCGTTACCTCCACTGTGTGCACTAAACTCCACCATGTACACCCAACACCATCTCCACTGCATGCACATTGTTGCCCTTGCTGTGTGCGCCCTGCAACTCTACTGTGTACACGCACTTACTCCAATGCATGAGAACTCTACTACTGCCACACACACACACACACACTCAATCATTCTCCCACACACGTCTAAACGGTCACGACAGCGCGAGAGACAGACAGAACAGGGTACAGAGTCTGAGGAATGCTCTAGACTGCTGACAGACCTTCACCAGAGCCCGGAGTCGAAAGCAAGTGGCATACAAAACAGGAACAGACGCAAGAAGATCCGCGACACCACCACTACAGTCAACACATGACCGCAACATCCTGCGCTGCCATTCATATTTTGGACAAACAAACAAAAAAATGCTCCACAGTTTAAGCAACACTGTAACGATCACATAGTGGTGACACCACCCACCCTAACTGATGACGAAGGTGTGCCACAAGTATGTGCCCCGTGCAAAGATGAGAAACACAACTAGCTGAGATTGCAGGAAGATCATCAAGCTACAATCTCTGCGTACAGTCTGTGTGCACACGAAACAACGCTCGTCCAGTTGGCACTGTAACCCACTCTCGCTGCCATTGGGAGCCCATCCACTTATACAACAGAGACAAAGCAGCTTTCAGGGGGTCTTACCACCGCTATGGGCTCAACCAGACTCACCGCTGCCGCTCTAGCTAAAGCGTCAGCGGTTTCATTGCCACTAACATCACTGCGCGCCTTGACCCACTTCACTGAAAAAACAGATGCTCGGGAGGCAATCCAAAGCTTCCAGCAGACTGCATAGACAACTGGCTCCGAGAAATCAAGATGTAGAACTGCTTTCATGAGGGTTGAGATAGTCGCCTTCGAGTTCATGTACAACGTAAAAGATGGGAGAGCCAGATCCAGAACAACATCCATTGCAATCGACAGAGCAATCAGCTCACACATCGTACTGGATGAGACACACCGCACAGCATGCTGAACACACATCTTAAAAGACGCGACGAACACACCAACGCCGCCTAGGGATATATCTGGTAAGTAGGAAGCATCACAGAAGACATTGCACGGGTACTCACACCCTCCGAAGACCGTGGCAAGCCCTGGGGGCCAAACCCAGGGACACTTTGGACTAACCGTAGCAACATCTTGAACAGTGGCACCACTCCTACCAAACACTTTTCGAAGCAGCATAATGCCGCGTCCTGCCACTCATAGAGCCTTAAGGAACACATCACTCAGAACATAATAGTCATTCAGAATCATACTTATTGAGCCGTCGCCTGACCTACCTACATTCCGAAGGTAGGTACATTCAGTGGATTATTTTATTATGCCTTATGCCATTTTCTTGCAAGAATTCTTGGAATTTTACAGAATTGCAGTCCATTGCCGCTGACCTCCAAATGTGGTAGGCCAAATAATCCAAAGATTTCACGTAAATAAGCGGTAACGCTCGCACTAGCTGTTTTGTGTATTTATTTTTACAGACGTGTACTTTGAACCACTTGAAAACACTAGAACCACATCAACCACTAGAAAAAACATGCGGTTTTCATATGGCCTAGCAAACTCAATGTGTAGTCTGTCAAAACAGCCTAAGGTCTCTCACATGCATGCTTTTTCCCAGAAACGTTGCCGTCTCTAGTTAACTGACATGGTTTACGTGTTTTCACTACATTTTCTAAGTCCGTATTAATAGAATAGAAGGTGTCGGCCAATAAGCATACAGCTTTTTGAAGGCCAAAGCGGCAGATGTAGCGTCGAAGCACCACCAGAACAGTTATTTTTTGCCACATGAGGGAAGAAACTGGAGTACCCGGAGGAAATTCCAACAAGCGGGAAACAACTGGAGAAAAACCAGTACACATACACTTCCCTTCACCAGGATCGAACCCGGGTTTGTCAGAAGCCAGAGATGTACAGCTGGGACCGAGACGCCAATCGAATCTGATGCTCTAGTGCACGCAGCTACCCGTGAACCCGCAATACCAGGCCACCGAACACGAGACCTTGCAATCGATTTAATTCTGACAATCCCAGTGTGTCCCAAGTGCAATTTCCTTAGAACTTGTTTTTCCAAGTAAACCTGCAATTATTAGGTGAAATCTCCAAAATAAAGCATTTGCATCTATCAACAGCTCTAGTTTTTGCGCTAAAAATGGCTTGAATTTCTTGTTTGAGACTTCATCTTTGTCTAGTTGGCAACCCAAGAACTTAATCTAAGACTGGTTTAGTTTACACTTTGTCTTTTTAACTTTAATGCCATTATCCTGCAAAGCCTGCAAGACCAGAGTGTAGGCGTGCCCTTTACCCTTGCCAGCCGCAAGGATATCATCAAAATCTGCAAAATCTACATCCTTTAAGACATGCTCAATCTGTTTTAAAAAAATTCCTGTACTGCTTGCAAGGCCGAACAGAAGTTTTTACCAAAGTGTTAATTGTAAGAGGCGCTTTAGAGGCCTCGTCGAGCTCATTCTGCAGAAAAGCGTCACTAAGATTAATAATTGAAAAATTGTCACACCCTGCCGATTTGCTGAACAAATCCTCAGCTCTAGGAACAGGATGATATTCAATCCCAAGCTCCGGATTTACAGTGCTGGAGTAGTCACTTTTAAGCCGAACGCTACCATCAGGTTTAAACACCAGCACGGTGGGCGTTGCCCATGTGCAACAATCCACCAGCTGTAGAATACCTTTTTTTGGTAGTGATGCCACTTCCTTGGTTTTCAACGCAACTCCCTTAGCAACCAAGCCAGGAACTTCGTCACGCGCCAAAATAGAGTGTTTTAATTGGTCGAAGTGTTTTCGCACCAAATTCTTGCCTCCCACATCGGTTGATCGTGTTTTTGTATCCTTTGCTGCAATAATTCCAGCTTGCCGTCAGTCTTTTGCTGTTGGCCTAGAGTCAGGACAGTATATGGGATTACCGACCTCAAAGGCCTGTCACTCTCAGAGCATTGCTGACGTCTTAGCACCAACATTGTCAGAACTCGCAAATTTATCCTTTGAACAGGGAATTGTTCTTCATGAACTGAAAATAGCTCGTGTTATTACACTGTTTAAGGGTGGTAACAGCTTGCGTATGAATAATTATCGTCCCATATCAATTCTGCCTGTTTTCTTTAAAATTATTCAAAAACTTGCTTATAAAAGAATGTAGTTTTCTTGACAAAAATAACATATTAAGGGACCATCAATTTGAATTCCGATTGATTCAGCTGATCCACTGAATCAGCTACTGTATTACTCTGTCAAGATGTTATTAAAGCTTTAGAAGAGAAAAAGTTTGTGATTGCAACTTTCATCGATCTGAAAAAGGCTTTTGACACCGTTAATCATGACATCCTAATCCAGACATTAAATCAATACGGTTTTCGTGGATTATCTAAGAGGTGGTTCCGTAGCAGTCTTTACTAATCCCTCACGGTATGTTGAACTTGCTTCTGCCAAATCAAAAGTTGCTGACATTAAATGTGGCCAGGAGGAAATTAAAAAAGCATACGCAGTATGGGGGAGTACCTTACTTGGATGATTCCGCAACTGGCATTTACCGTTTGCCCTGCCATCGTGCGGCAGATTTTAGCCCTACGACTAATAGCTGCGTTTGTCGCCAGATGGCGAAACTGGCATTGAGCGATAATATTTAAAGTTACGTTTTGTGAAGTTTAATGTAATTATTATTTTTACTCCCAAAATGGTGTATTATAGTTTATCCTGTTTCGTATAAGATTCGGATTTTGTAAAATATAGCCAATCCCAAACAGTCTAGTAAAACTACGTTGGGCCATGGCAGAGATACTATACTTATAGAGATACGAAACGGGCCACGATTGAGCGACACGCCTAGTGCGAAGTGCATGCCGGGAAAAAAGACGAAGCGACCGCCACGCCCTCGCTCGATAATCCTGGGCAACTAGTTCCTTTCCTTTGATTTTATTGAGGCCTGAACCATGAGTCGAACGCCCCAGCCAACTAGTTGCTTACAAGCTAACAAGCCGCTGGTTGCACGTTATAACTTGATCGCGAAGCTTCAACTTTGTTGATTTTATTGTTAAAATGATTGATTTGATTTGATTATCAAGCTATAACCATTACTGCTCTTGACAATGGTTTAACGAGTGAGAAACAGTGGCTCATGTAGACAAGCCATCGCTTTGAATTGAATTAAATTGAATTTATTGAGAGCATAGTTTCCCGAAACCATGCGCCCTGTCTAAACAACTGTTTGGTCTCTTTGGTCTCCCAACAAACAAAACCCTCGCGATCAAATCGTAACATCAAATCAGCTGCTTGTTAAAGGTCATCATAATGCGATTATTATTGTGCCATCAACTGCACCATATAATGTAATTATTTTAAGAATTAGTACTTTCCGATATAAAATATCGGTATCGGTAATCGGTATCGATATCGGTAACTAACGTTACACAACCGATACTTCTTACCAATATAACATTAACTTATTAACAGCAACAGTCTTACAACGTCCATTTATTATTATTAGAATAACATTAGCTTTAGCTTAGCAGACGACATTCAGTGCACTTGGCCTCTGCCTCATGCATCTTTAATAGCTACCACATGTGGCCCTATCCAGATACTCAGTAGACATCAGTGGTCCGGCTCCAGAGCCAATCAGCTCTCCCTGCTACCGCAGCATCCAATTGCGCATCTTCAGCAATACAAAAGACCAGGATACGGGTCCCCTTTATAAACGACCTCCTTGGCCTTTTTCACTCTCTCTCCCGACGATTTTGGACCTAAAAAGCCACCCGTCTCTGAGCCGACCACCCCAGGATTCCCAGCCGGAATTATTCTGAGTTAAGTAATTTTTACGATCGGACTTAGCCGAATTTTGAAGGAGCTTCCCTCCTTTAGAGCCTAAGTCCGGTTCAGAGTTGTGAAAGGGCGCATCTCTTAAAGAGCTCCCTTTCTCTCATTTTCCCTTGGTCCGATTATTTTAGGAGTGCTTTAATTTAATATTACGAAGTTTAACTGATTTAAAGGGAGGGATAATCCTAACCATAAATAACTGAATAAATAAGCTTTCGGATCGTAGAACTTGTGTGGACTCCCTTACTTTGCTCATTTATTGCTTTATGTGCTGTTGTTAAATTATTAGCATTTGTGCCGACGGTACGATTATTATTATCGTTACTGTGTCTCCGTAAGATCTTACAATAGAAGATATTACGAGAGATTTACAATAAAAGCTTAAAAAAATAATGCTTTCAAGCTGGTTCCTAGAAGGACG
>JAHWFP010163906.1:0-19452 GCA_023313725.1 Lithobius niger
GTGGTGTCAGTAGCCGCGCTAAAATAATGGTAGTGAATCTTTATAACTAGAGTGGGTATGACTCAAGTATGCATTTCAACTAACCACCACTTGGTGGATCATATCACTACTTTCTACTAAAAATTTCTCTGGAAACTGTTGTGGCATCCAGTTCACATTGCATGGTTAAACTTTGACATTAAACTTTGACATAAACGCCGCACTATGTAAGTTACGCCTTGGCAGCAAATTTCACAATAACCTGCCTGTTAACATCAAAGAAATTACTAATCAGCACACGTTTCAGAAACGTCAGTTTGGGTTGGTGATTAACCTGGAGAGAAATTGTGCAGAAAGCACGTTTAGCATTGCGAGCTGAACGTACCATTGCCTCTCTTTCAAACTTTGATGTTTTGCAGCTTTTTTGTGTCTTACTTTTGGTTCTTCAATCGATTGCTAAGTATTTGACTTAATTTTGTTTGCTTTTGCTTTTACCCCATTTTCTTTGAAATTGATTTATATATTTCACTCCTCTTTGCATTCTGCTTTTATCTCTCTTTTCAAAAATATTTTGTTTATGTACGTACGTATTTATCTCGATGTATTTTTTTTTTATTTCGATGTTGTATTATTTTGGCGCATAACCTTTGATTTTGTGTGCAAAAGTGCCAGTTCATTTGTTTTTCCTTTGTCTGCTGCTCTCGGGGCACTCTTACCCAACCACTCGCTTTCGCATTCTCGCAGCTAGAAGCTAGAAATCACCTCAAATTCCAACATGGCGGCGGTTTTATGTCTGCCGCCTCGCAACGAAAACAGCAAATAACTTGAGTTCAGAAGCGTTTGGGAAAATTGTTTCGTCATGAGGAATTATTTATGTTATTGGCACGGATTATAAGACTGCAAGTATTTACTCAAACGATGTCGGATTTAGCTAATCCATTTAGCGTTGTTACCATGGCAATGTCACGTTTGGCATCGCGATGGAGTTCTAGCTGCGAGAATGCAAAGGCGAGTCGCTGCGTAAACGCGCCGTCAAACCTGACGCGAGCATTAGCTCTTGAGGGAAGAGTGTTTGCTTTTGTGCTTGATATCTACATCAATAACTCTAAACTAACATAAACAGACAGCACAACTTTTTTGGGTTTAAGACTAGATTCACATTTGAACTGGAATGAGCATATCCATTTTATTGCCAACAAAATTTCAAAAGGCGCTGGTATTCTGCATAAACTTAAAGCCGACCTACCTCAAAAATGTCTTACCAAAATTTATAATGCTTCAACCCTATCTTAACTACTGTACTTTGGCATGGATGAATACTTGCAAAACAAACACGTTTAGACTGAAGTTGTTGCAAAAGAGAGCTGTAAGATCTATTTGTAATACGCCTGTTAAAGAACACAGTCTGCCACTTTTCTCCAAGTTACAAATTTTGCCCATTCAGAAAAATATTGACTTCAAAGTTGGTGTTTATATATACAGAAACAAGTGTAACAGTGTTCCCACACTGAACAATGAAATTCATTGCTATAATACTCGACCTGCTTCTAGATGAACTTTCCATAGAACCTTAATAAGTCAAACATCTTTACATGGACAAATGCCTATCGTTTGGAATATGATCCCTGAGCAAATTAAAAACTGCCAGTCCATAAATACTTTCAAGAAGAAATAATTTACACATATCGTCTCCGATATGTCCCTTCTAACTTAATGCCGGTTTTCTCAACCAGATGTTTCTCTTTTTTCCCACTTCTCCTTTCCTCCCACTAACAAATTATTCAACCTATGCACAAAGCAGGATAATAAAATTTTGAGTGATTATCAATTGTTAGCTGCACTGTGCACTACATTTTAAAAGTGCTTCTTGTATTTCTTTTTTTCTTTTTTCTTTTTTGTATTTCTCATTATCCGCTACATTGTATTTATTGTATTTAATGTTGTCTTGGGCGACTTAAAAGACCTCGGTCTTATTCACCATGTTTTTTTTTATTGTATCTCACTGCTTGTGCAATAAAGCCCCGTTTCTCTCTCTGTCTTAATTTTGTAATTTGTGTTGAATGAATAAACGTACTTACTTACTAGCAAGCGTGGTTTTAGTTTGGGTGAGTCCATTTTGGTTGTTCCACAAACGGCTAGGTCCAGCCAGTCCAGTGTTTAAAATTGAGTATTGGACATTCTTCAGGTATTTTTCAGCAGCGTAAGCCAAAGGACAAAAAAAAAAAACGTAAACTAGCAATCATGAGAGCAGATCCACAGTTCTCAGTTCTCAGTTCTCAGTTGCAGTTCTTATCAATGAGGCAACTACAGTGTGAGGTTTGCCGTATCGTATCGAAAGGCCTTCTAGAACATTGTGCATAACATCAATGAAACACTCTGAATCACGGACAGGATTGCAAGAACCGTCTTGGCGTTTAGTTCCATCAAAACAGATACCTGAAGCTAGAGTGGCAACCCGGACCACTGTACTGTCACTGAGGTTGGCACCAATGATGCGCCATTCAGATACACGAATCTCCCTTCCCCCCTCCCTAGAAAGGTACATCAACCGGAAGTTAATGACAGCTAAATAGTACTTTTACCCCACAACATCTCACATCTGTCTTCTTCTAGTTGTCATCTGCATAATATAATTACACAACAGGTAAGGGAGCAGGCAATGGCCTACTCCTCACGGCCCCGCGCATCTGGTTGCAGGGATTGCATTGCGGGAAAGTGCTTCAGGACAGCATGCTTCTCGAAGGGACAGCTTGAAGCCGCCTGAAGCCTTGTTTGTTTCCACCAGCATGAAAATGGGAACACTGTATCCCACACGCACGTGTCTGTCAGTGCTGTTATTTCACGAGAATGTGTTGTGTTAATGCCTGTTTGTTTGTTTGAACTGATTGTTGCCCATTTGAAATGGTTTCTGCAAAAAAAAATTGATTTTTTTAGCCTTCTTTTACACGATCTGTAATATTTTAGAACCACCTGTTCAGCATGGGGAACGCCCACTTATTCGTAACGTAAGGTGTTTTATTCTTTTTATACTCGCTTCTCTGAAGATGGGGTTGCGTGTTATGTATTATTGCCACCGAAATATAAGTTTTTTATTACCGTTTTCGCCCGTGCTACTGGCTCAGTTCTCCCCTCCTACATTAATGCACACACCAGTTCCATGATGAACATGGCTAATAGAAAAGATCATTAGTAAGTAAGGATCATGTGCCGTGGAACGCGGGGGGGAGTGATTTGAGTCACATGGTGCACTGATGTTTCTGCAAGCATGAACATGAACAAAGCCATAGAAGAATATATCTAACGAAGTGACCATTAGCAAGAGGGAATTCATTGGCAGTGGTGGGTGGAAGAATTTGAGTGCGCTGATTGAGTGAGCGAAGCTGACGAAAATCAGTGTTTGCTAGCTGCTGTGCGCAACAATTTGAAGAAAATTAATTCGATCGAAAATGGAAATACACATGAGCTACCTACCATACCACACCAAACTTGCAAACCCTGCATTCAACACCTTCAACTAGTAAAATATAAAAATATACTGAAATGAACATGCAATAAGATGATAAATAAAAAAAACTAAAACCTGCGTAGCATCAGGAGACTTGTTAGTAATTTTTCGTCTTGATGGCCAGCTGTTCACTGCTATTCACTGCTTATTACGACCGATGTTTGTTTGCTACTTGTTTGTTAAACTACAACAGTTATAAATCTTACAGCGTGTAAAAGGTTACCGTGCTCTTATTATTATTTTTTTTTTAAAACAAAAACGTGATACTTTAATAATCATTGTATCATACACAGAAACAATAAGTCTTAAATTCACGGACTCACAATGGCAAATTCTGAGGCAAATTCTGAGGCAAATACGGTTCCTTGAAAACCGATTGTAACACTGGTTTCATTCTTCCGTGCTAATTTACACACACCGGAATCTAGCCGCAAAATGGATTTTCGGAAAAGGCCACTTCCCTATTCCACTCTACTTGTGTGTCAAAAGTGAGGTTTGTTCACACCCCTTAACGATCGGTATTGATGTGTTAAGACCTACACAGCTGCCTTGCTAAGCAGAAGCACAAAATCAATGATCGCTATTGAGGTTTCTGTATCACCATAAAAGGCGGATTGTCAGGCATAATGCTAACTTTTCTTATTCATTAATGGACAACAGCCATACGATTCCAACGAGTTGCAACGATTTCTGCAACCATGGATTCTTGCGTCAACATGGTGAAATCAGGCAACCCATTCTTACAGTTAAAAGTCATTGTCTACTAGTGAGCTTTCACCCCTTTTTTTGCACCAGCAATGTATTTCGTAATCATTAAGCTTCTAATCTAGAGACACGCTAGTGTGTCGCGCCAAGTTAGACAACAAACATCACAACAAACATCACATCAATTCAATTGTCGAGGTTGTAAACCATTGGAGAGTGACGCCATAGCGTCAGTGTCTTATATCCTGAAGCAGAGTTGGGCACATTTCAGGGAATTGAATGAAAATAATAATGCGGTACAAAAGCTTAAATTGTGTTGAAATCGAGAGCAATGACCCACCTGACAAAAATTAACTCGTGTAGGAATGCCAGCTAAGCTGCTTTCAATTCAAAATCTGACCCTCAATAACGTTGAAAATGCAGATGTGTTATTACTAGCTAGCTAACTTATTCGCACCGATTAATACTTTGGACGTTAAATGAAAACTTGAACATTGCTACCGAAAATAGCAATGTTATAGTTTTCATTTAACCTTCGAACTATTAAGCGGTGCGATTAACTTGGCGAATGCTGGCCCTCCCCCTCCTATATTGGGCCTCCCCCCCTGTGTTGATATCACTCCTTTGAAGGGCTGAACCATTCGGAACTTGGCGTTCTTTTCACCAGTTTTGGTTTTTGATACGATACTCTGTTAACATCTGTTGGGTAAGATGCAACTCATTATATCATGAACTGTTTTTTTTTTTTTGGGGGGGGGGGGTTGGCACCTACTTTTCTTTGTTACGTAATATTCAAAAGGCGATTTAACAAAGAAATAAAGTTAAAGTATAAAAAACTCAAAGCACGCCAGCGAAAGACAACGACAAACTCATAAAAATGTAGCACTCATGCCAACAGGTCCCGGTTAAAGGGGGGGGGGGGGGGCTCTGGGTGCTGAAGCACCGGCCCACTGGCCGAAAAAGGACATGGGAAAAATAAAAAAGGTAGTATTTTAAATTTAAAAAATAACTACTCTTTCTGAAAAGTTGTATAAAAACGTTTCGATTCTAAACAATAAATCTTAAGCACCAGGCCTCTAAGAGGCTTAATACGGCGCTGCACGCAAACAACAGTCAAAAATAAAAATCAGTGCAACTCCAATGCTGAAGTTAGCCCAAGTAACTCAAGTCGACTGTCATATCGAGTCAGTCTACTCTCAATGTACAGAAACAGTTTTGAAATAGAAGCAGCGAGGTCCAATCCGAGTGATGATAGTATAGGCTATATTCGCAAATAAATCGTAAAAGTTGGCAAATTCCGTAGTATCGGTGTTTATCATTGCCTTAAAAAAAGCGAAGGTTGTACAATAACATGATGGTATTTGATTTGTTTATTGAGCTATAAAGGTCTACATATACCTATGCGCTCATGCTAGCCTACTTAACGCTACCTTAACCTAAACCAGGACGACCAGGTCACCAAAGAACCACAAAACACAGAGCACGGGGAACACTGGAATAAACCAGAGAGAGAGACCATCAGGGAACTCAGGGGAACACAAAGAAAACGAAGACCCATAACGGAAATACGCACATTACACATGATGGTATTGGTGTTTTTGGAACAATAGGGGGAAAAAGAGTGATGTAAAAATACGCAGACCAACCGCAAATCATGTTGTCAGCGATCTTACCAATATTTTTTTCCTATTCAACGACAAAACCAAACCAAACAACCAGTCATTGATCCATTCTTCCTACTGAATGCATGAAAGGACGCAACAATGCAACAACATATTATTGTACTATTCTGAAGACTAGTTTTCTACCATCTCCCTGTGTCGAAGGCAATGCCATAGGCAAACGTTTCACCTCGAGAGATGCTGTCATAGGTGATGTGTCTCCCAACTTGAAACAGGTACGAACTTTCAACGATTACAAGGAAAGGGTGTTCCAAAATAACTTTGAAAATACAGGTAAAAAAAAATCCATAAAAGTTCATAAGGCTATAAAATTGGTTGCATTTGCCTAAAATTAGTAGTACCATTATTTGAATATAACAGTAATGAAAATTTACAAAAATCCCAGTCTATTGCTTTTCCAAATTTTCGACTTTGCCAACTACGACATAGTTTCCTTCAGGATTTTGCAACACAGTGCTAGTAACAGTAAATTGCTAAGTTTTATGCTTTTACTTAACATTCTCCATTTGAATTAATCAAATTTTGTATGCCAATCAGAACAGTAACCTGACCAAAAAAATCTAACAAAAATTGACAGCCTTTTTACTCGTCAGTTTTCGTCAGATCTTTGTCTGTTCATTTCAATTATTTCTAAATTCAATTTGAAATTTGCTGAGTTTGGTTTTAAGTTTTTGGCGACAGATCGGGCAAGTGGTGATTGTCAAATTTGTAAATGGGGACATAAAGATTGACCTGTTAAATTATTATTATTATTATTTTTATTTGACATACACAATCACTGTGTCCCAAATGCTTTAATGCTTTATTCGAGTTAAAATGGCCTTGAAGCCGTACACTCGGTCAAGGAGACTTAAACAATGTTTTAATCACAACAATGCTTACCTAACTGTCGTTCTTAGTCCAAGTTGACTATTGTTGAATCGAGTGCAGCCCAGGGACCTTCTACTATTGGGTCGAGCCAGTCAATGCAACGCGTCACCACTGAAGCTGCGCTATTTCCGGTCGAAACATATGATCGGACGAGATTATTCAAGATGCAACAGTTGGTGTCCCCATTGCTCCCAAACCAAAACCAAGCCAAGCCGACGATGCTTTCTCGAAACTAGCAGTAGTTTTTAACAATTTGAATGAATAATTATGAAATATCTGAATTTTTATGAGATACCCAAGATGAGAGTTCGTGACGTCATTGCTTCGAAACCAACCCAATGGCGTACCTTTACGATGCCCTCTTGAAACGGTGCTGGCAATTTGTTGACACGATAAACAAACGCAGCGTATTTTCAGTCGCTTTGTCGATTGGATTTTGATAGCCTAATACACTTTAATACAATTTAAGCATGTGGAGCAATCTGCCTGAGGTTTGACAATTAGTATTCGTTAGTTTGTTAGTCTAGTATTTTGTCGATTCATCCAACTGGTGCAGCAAAATCAACATCCAGTCATATGCAAGGAGCAGTAAGATTGGCGCGAACCGAGTCAGTGACGTCATATCTGATGCAAAGAATGGTGGGTGGAAGGCGGTGGGATTGAGGCTTAGTGGCGCGTCGACAGCTAGGTCATTAGTACCAACCTCGGTCACAGTGCAGTACAAATTTGATGTATCTCGAAAAACCTCTCACTTCGCACGCTGTTCCTTAGTATTGAGTGGGCCGATCTACCAAAGCTGCATATAATTCGAGGTCTGGGTTGCAGCCCTTTGTCAAAATAAAACACTATTATCAAGACCGGTTCTTTGTCAGATTTGTAGATCAGTCTTGACTTGAGGTCCCAATCAGGCTATTACTGCCGTTTGGCTGCAAACAGTTTACAACCATTTCCTTCGTAGGTGTAGGTGGAAAAGAGAGCGTCACTCTCCACCACATACTCAGAGTTTGGTGACGTACTTCGCATTCTGATGACTGTCTTCACAAGGTAAATTTTAAGGAGAAAATTTTGCCTTGAAACCGGGTGTGGATCAGCTAAAACGGGGCGTGGCTATCAGTACCGTAGCTGAGAATTCTGCCCCCCCCCCCGACCCCCAGCAAGAAAAAACGTGGGGCCCCTATGTTATTGCGGAGTGAATTCAAAAATTTTCGGTATGCTATTACGAGCTATAGGCTACATTATTACACTTTTTTCATGAAACATACAAAGAAAATTAAAAAAAAATTTGATCGCTATTTTTAATTTTGTTTTCTCACGAGGGGGGGGGGTGAGTGTTAATTTTTTTCTTGGCCTTGCATTACTTCACATTCGAGTTGCTCCATCACATTTTAAATCCAAGGGCTAAAACTAATGCATGAATTGCAAATTGTAATTGCATATAAATTGAGAATTGGAAAAAAAAAATCGGTTTTATTACTACAAGCATTCCACAACTGCACGGTTTACTTAGCCGACCAACCACAGAGGTGTAAGCGTTTCGACAGAAACGAGAAACCCATACCATGGGTAAACTGCATACGGTAAGACTGGCTCAAAGTTGATAGTCATTGTTGAACATAAACAACATTTCGTTATTTTCTACTTTTTTTATGTTGTTAATTATGGTTCGTAAGCGCTAAGGATACAAATTGTTTTTGTTTTTTTTTATTTCTGCTGGCCATGTATCTCATCAAGACATAATTTTGCGATGACACGCAAGGGGAAATCAGCTGGCGTCGCAGTCAGCTTGGCTGGCCGGCATAATGAAAACAAGTCCAGCGCCTCGTTTTGTAGGGAAGAGAATGGGGTAGGGCATTTTGATTTAATGCGTACTAATCAAAATTAACTACTGGCAAGGGAGTGTAAGGTTTTGAGTGGAGATTTGAGTGGAGTATTGGGTGAGTTTTGTTTGGTTCGAGTTAACAACTTGTGTGTCTAATCACTCTAATCGTTTTGAAAATTCGATAATTAAAAACTGAAATTTTTCTAATGCAAGCTCGGAAATCTGGGGCTCTCGTTGGTGCGGGGGGGGGGGGGGGGGCCACACCTACGGCGCTGGTGGCTATAAAAGCTATGGTTTTGCTCTGCTAATTGTATTGTGTGCTGTCGGTTTGAAGAAAGAGAAAAAAAATTATTTAGTTGCTGTCTACAGCGCATGTGCCGTGGAACCCATGTGAGAGCGGCCTAAACGGGTTTGCCGATATTTTGAGGACAATGGCGACTTAAAACAGTTTTTAAGCAGTTTTTGTGTGTTTTGCATGGATTTAAGCTTTCAGACTACACAATCAAAAGTTCGACATTATACCCTTGGATGGGTATATACTTCCCGTCATGTTTGACGGGTTAATAGCTAGTGTAAAAAAAAAAAATTGGTGGTTTGAAAACAGTGCCGGACTTAGGTCTTGAGAGCGTGGAAAAAAATGTTCAGCAGGGGAAAATAAAGCCAGCTAGGGATTCTGGGGGAGTGCTAAGAGTTCCACAAACCATATCTGGGCTGATGCCAGAAAAGCTGACGCACTTTACAGCGTATCGTAGCCGTATCCTGCCTCTGGAACATACTTTTCTCCACAAATTCTCGAGGAATTTATTTAGCGTGATGACACGTTTGTAACAATTATTTTATGATCATGCTGCTTCTAATAAAATGAACTAATATTTTAATTATTTATTATATTTTTGTACAAGTGGAGTCCTTTAACTGGAGGATTCTGTGGTTCACTCTAAATTATTAAAAAAAATTCCTTTATGCAGTAATTGATGGAAATATCTTTTCTTGGGTAAAGGTCTTAACAACAGAACGCAGGTGGTTAAATTGGAGGATAAACTATCAAGACCAAGGCTAGTTACAAGTGGTGTTCCACAGGGATCAGTATTGGGTCCACTGCTTTTCTTGATCCTTATTTCTGACCCGTCACCAAGTAATAAAAAAATTAAAATGCCAAAATTTGTAGACGATGTTAAACTGTATAATGAGATAAAGACCTGTGATGACCAACTGTCTCTTCATTACGTTTTAGAAGAGGTCAGTACTTGGTCTGCATATTAGCAGCTTCCGATTAATGTCTTAAAATATCAAACCCTCCTACTTGGAAGGAAAAATCAAACTTACACATACTTACTAATAAATTTAACATTGAAAAATGAATATAGCATAAAGGATCTTAGATTTCTTCTGATCTAGACACACGCTAGTGTGTCGCTCCAAGTTAGGCAACAAACATCACAACAAACATCACATGACATCAATTGTCGAGGTTGTAAACCATTGTAGCGCGACGCCATTGCGTCAGTGTCTTATATCTTGAAGCATAGTTGGGCACATTTCAGGTACTTGGGGAAAAATAATAATGCGGTACAAAAGCTTAAATTGTGTTGAAATCGAGAGCAATGAATGACCCACCTGACAAAAATTAACTCGTGTTTGAATACCAGCCTTGCTACTTTCAATGCAAAATATGCCCCTCAATAACGTTGAAAATGTGTTACTACCTTGCTAGCTAGCTAGCAAGCATGTTAAATCCCATAGGGTGATTATTCATCGATTCCGAGATAACGGGAAGGCTTCCATCTATGAAATTGATCAAATGGGTGCACTACAATACGAACTGCGTACCTTTTATGGTTTGAAGCCTGGGGGCGTAACAGGGATGGCGTAGGAGGGCGCGTAGGTACGAAGATATTGTTATAACCATTGTTAGTATTGTCGGCATCGTCTCTCATTGGACGGCCAAAGTTCCGACAATGGGAACGTGTTTACTGACGTACGTGCCAAGACACACACTAGTGTATCACAATAAATCTAAACAACGTTGTAAAGAAATTGTATTCACGTCCAATTCACGGAAAATAAACCAAGTGTAAAAACAAAGCAAAATAAACAAAGCCAAAAACTGGTAAGGAGGCCACCAAGTTGAGAGTGGTCCGGCCCTTCAAAGGAGTGATATCAACACACCAAGACTAACTAAATACAACAAATTACAACAAAATTAAAACCAAACCGAAAGCCAATAAAGAGGTGACTAAGTTGAGAATGGTTCGGCCTATAGGCCGCTTGTTGAAAACCAATTTCTTGTTGACGTGGCACTTTATTACACATCTGCACGGTAGTGTAGTTGAGTCAATACACAATTTAAAAAAAAAGAGTGATATCATATCAAAAACCAAAACTGGTAAAAGGGGCCGCCAAGTTCCGAATGGTTCGGCCCTTGAAAGGAGTGATATCAACACACCAAAACTTTCGCCAACTTAATCGCACCGAATAATACTTTGGACGTTAAATGAAAACTTGAACATTGCTACCGAAAGTAGCAATGTTCTAGTTTTCATTTAACCTTCGAATTATTAAGCGGTGCGATTAACTTGGCGGATGTTTTGGTGTGTTGATATCACTCCTTTCAAGGGCCGAACCATTCGGAACTTGGCGGCCCCTTTTACCAGTTTTGGTTTTTGATATGATTTAGTTTAGCTAAAGCTAAACGTGTCGGTCACCTTTTAAGCATTTTTTTTTTATCTGGCCACGTCATAACCTTAGTTAGGGCATTTACTACATAAGTCCGAATCATTCTGGAATATGCTAGCCCTGTGTGGTCGCCACACCCATTAAAAGACATTAAACGGGTTGAATCAGTACAAAAAACCTTCATGAAGTATCTTCGAGGTTGATACAATTTATCTTACAGACTAGTTTAAATCGCCTGGGTTTTGAATCACTAGAACTACGAAGACTACAATTGGTTATTCCAACTTGCACGGATTCACTGATACTGAATCGGGGCTTTTTTTTTTAATATTCGCGGAAACAAATTTACCAGGGGACATTCGTTGAAACGAAATGCAACAGCGGTAAAAAAGGACTATACAAAGTAGTTCCTTTGAAACCGTGTGGTAAAACCGTGGAGCAGCCTGCCATCAGAATTGGTAAACGCGACCAGCCTTCAACGTTTTAAGCGTGATTAAAAAAAATAATGATTTATCTTTATTTTTGAAGTATTTTTTGATTTTTAATAGTGACAGTATTTTTAATAAGTATTATCATTTCTCTTATTATCATTTGTTTTTCTTTGTATTTTATAGGGATATACCTCCCAGTGCAATTTTTCTCGATCCTTCTCTTCAAGTACGGCCCCAAAAGTCTATTTACTTACCGTTAGTCTTTCCCTTGCAAAAAAATGCGTTTTAAAATGTGCCGTCTAGGAGATTTTCTGTTGAATATTGGGGAACTTTATTTACGTTCTGGGAGAACACATATGATGCTTTACAGTGACCTTAAAGTTTTATGTGTGTGTGCGCAGTATTAATTTTAATCGTATGCTAGTAATTACTATGAGATCAACAATCTATAAGGCTAATGCGGTAAAAATTAAAATTAATTATTCCAATAGATCGCCGAAGCAAAATTATAAGACACTAGTCTAGAAAATTATAAATTGTGATTTCAAAATGCAAGAATCATTACGGTTTTTGACGACACAATCAATGCGTTGACGAGATAGTAGCTGCGTTTTTCGCTCCACCCCAGACCCGTCAGTTTGCTTCTGTTTAGTGACAGACACGCTAGGAATCGTCCAGTACCGTACGGATTGAGAACCCAGAGGAATTTGAATCTGGACAAAGTGAATGCGTGAAAAACCCTCAATATGCGCTAGTTCTCGCAATTTGATTGTTACCTTTACGTGTTTAAAGTTTAAACTATAAACTTTGTTCATATACCAATCCTCATGCCGGACTGTACTGGACGACTCCTTGCGTGTCTGTCGCTAGCTAATGCCGGAAGAGCACAAAGCTGACGGGCCTGGAGTGGAGCGAGGATCGCAGCTACTATCTCAGCTGGCCTTGCGCTGGCTGGACTATTAGGCGCAATGCCAACTGAGATAGCAGCTACCTTTTTCTCTGACCTTTACTATGGTAAATACGCGTATGTGATCGTCGCGTAGCTGTTATAAGGCAGTGGGAAGGTTATAAGGCAGGCCGGATGTTGCTTTAAATGTTTTTATAAACTTAAAATCGTTAAGTAGTAATTAAGTACTAAGTATTAAGCGAATAACTATTGTCATTGTTCTTATTTGTTTTTCTTTATATTTTAAAATGTTTTGTAAACTTAAAATCTTTTCAGGAGAGGTGCTAGTGGATGATACGATTCCTTCCTGATTCCTGTTACCAATTTGTATGGTAATAAATTATATCTTATCTTATAATTTCCCCTTTTGCCTCCTCGTAAATCCGGCCCTGTTGAAAATGCCACTAGTTGTCAATAGCCTATTCGGCCCTACCTACAAGAATATTAGGGGGGGGGGTGTAGACAAAATGGCCGCCACGGGTGGCCCATTTCATATCTTCGAGGTCTGTTAGTGAAAAGAGCAGTGACACGACGTAGTATTATTGTATACAACTCTATGCTGGAGCCTTAATGGGTTAGCTGCAAGGGGCACTGCAGAGAGAAACAGAAGGGCGTCATAAACTGAAGCCGATGCTGTGAAGAATTATTTCTTAGACCTAAAACGCGCGATTTTTGTTGGAGAAAACAAGTTATTTTAAGCCTAAGAAATCCGCTCTTCCGTTGTTTTTCCCTCCATTTTTATGTAGTGCACCTTGTAGTTATGCCCTCCAAAACCCATACTGGTGCCAAGATAGCGGCAAATGTCACTGCTCTATTGGCTAAGCAAATCACATCGCTGAACGTTTGAACTGCAAGCCCCACCATCTACTACCAAATAGCGGCAGCTGACAAAAAGCTTAGTAATTCACTAACCAATCCCAATAACTACCCGGAAATTAGGTTACACGTACAAATAAATGAATTTCCGTATAGCCTTTTGCCACAAAGCTATTAAATTTTTCGACTGCACGTAGCTCTTGAAGGAAATAGCGACATGTTCGTTTATCCAGCGACATGTTCGGCCATATTGTCTAACCCAATCGCGCGTGCTGTTTTTCATCCAAGATCCGGCTGCTGTAGAGCCCGGGTTGAACAAGCCTGTATCGCCTTGCAATGTTGTTTACCTGTGGCCATATTGTGTAACCCTGAAAGTATGTCATAGGTCCGGCCCGATAGTTTTTGTGTAGCCATTCTTCGACCGAAACAGGATGCTTGCAACGGAAACAGGATTGCGGAGAATAAACAACAATGTTTGAAGTTCTCCCACTCCATTTCTGAATTATGAAGTTAGGCCTATAACAGCACGTTTTTACGAATGATGTTAACAGTCCCAGTCTTGTCGTTTCTTATAATGTTGCGTAGGAAACAGCAATAATAAACTGTAACCGGTACAAATCACTGTAGCAGTTGCCAGGTCATGTATGACTATAAATACTCGCCAGTTGGCATGGCTCGAAGCAGCATTAGAGCCACCACGTACATAACAACTGATTTCCTACCAAAGCTCCCAACAGATGAAAACCAACCTTTTAAAAAATTCGTGTAAGGTAGATGCATCTTTTTTTTTTTTTGTATTAAAAGGGCTTCCGAATTGGGTGCGGTTCCTGTCTTAAGTCGAAGACCGAATACTGTATAACACTTCGCGTTCCAAGAAACTTTTTATATGGTCCTGTTATAATACGAAGAGCAAATATGCAAAACAGGTTAAATCCAAAATTTACCTTTTTGGAAAAAAAAAGCCAGATATCTACCAAAGCAAAAGTAGTATAGCCTACAAAGATTTGATTGTTCAGAAATGTAACTCTATAGGGCAAATGATAAAACAACAACAAAATTTCTTAACTCTTGTATACAATGCAGGCTCCGGATCAGTGTGAAGAATGGATTTACTTACTTTGAAAAACACTGGTTTTTTTTCTTTTTTCAAAGTTTAGTAGATTCAGTAGTTCAAAGTTCAGTAGATGCCTATACTACACCATACTAAAACCTGAACTAAAAGATTTAGCCATGTGGTGTCACAGGGAAAGTTGCTTAGAATTACTTGCACAGTCCAGAAATGTAATAATTTTTTTTTCTAGTTTTGGGATTTTCTTGGCTAAGTCCAATGGGGCCGGCCATTCATTTTATTTTTCTGGTGGTGTCAAAGAGAACGTTGCTTAGAATCATCACTCGCACAGCACAAACATTAAACAAAATAATTTTTGATTTTTCCTTTTTTTTTTTTTTGGTTAAGTCTGACAGGATCATTCATTTTTTTTTTCTAAGTCGTAGAATTTAACTTGGCTTGTTCAAAACGCTACTCGTAATTTAACTTGATTTGCACTAATCAGGAATTTTGTTTGCCCTGTAAAAGGCAAGTTTTCACTGATTTTTTCCACAGAAGAAATGTGTGGGGTTTGTATCGTACAACAGATGTATGGAAAGCCATGTTACTCAATTTTTTTCAAAAATGTGATTTAATTTATTTTACATATTTGCTTTTCATATTGACTATACGGCGGCCTTAACAAGACCAAAGCGTACAAAAAAAAAAAAACAGTCGTATTAACAGAGACTATAATGGAACTCAAATAGCACTTTTACCAGCTGGTTCTAGGCCCGTAAAAGAAATGAAACCACCTGTGAGGCATGGCTGTAAAACACGTACTGCAGTTTCGCTGAAGCGCTGAAAAAAAAAAGCAACTGCAGTACAGACAGGGAATCACTTTTTTCCGGGTTGATGAGCAGATGAATCATACCAATTTGATGAATTACCTAGCAGTGGTGATGCTTCGAGGATAAGAGATCATCTCAACGTTTTCCCGTGCCCATCTACTTGCCCACCCCCCTCCCCCCTTCCCGCGAGAAATTTAAAGCATTTAATTCTACCTAAATATCATTCGTGGAAAACTAAAGCACAAAGTGGGATGGTGGAGGTGACATATAGTCGGTGGAGATGGGTGATGGGTTAAGAAATGGGTGAAGAAATGGGTGAATGTGTAGGAGGTGGGTGAAGAGATGGATGATAGGACGGTGACGGGTACTAGTGGGTTATGAGAGGGGTGGAGGGAGCAGTTGGAAAAGGGGGTGGGGGAAAGTTAGGTGAGTAATACCAAGAATTTATAGGTAATACATTAGGTAATACATAGGTAAATTCTTGGTAATACCTATATAATAATCCCGGATGACGGGCGAAAAAAAAAAGAAGGGTCGACAATCTTAAAAAAAGGAAAGGCCACGCAAACGATAAGAATCTAACAATCGCTCGAGCAATCGCTTTAACAACCACTTTTAAACTTGCAGTATTCGACGCGTATCATTCCTATAACGTTGCAACGTTATGGGCAACGAGAAGACCTCTGTAAACGAAAACAGCGTCCTTTAGGCTCTCGTAGAATAATAAATAAATAAATAAATAAATAAAACCCTTTGGAGGCTTTATGGGCGATTTACTTTCTACCACTCCCCCCCAAAAAAATGCCAAAGCCGCCAGACTAAAGGTTTCAATTTTGTTCTACAAAAGCGTATTTATTTATTTCCCTATAAAAATATTCAAATGTCAGTGCTTGGAGACCGGAAGCGGAAAATGAGTCCGGGCTGTGTTGGGCTTGGGATCGCTGATTGAGTGAGCGAAGCGAACGAAAATCAGCGTTTGTTAGCCAGTATGTGCAAAAATCTGATGGGTGGGGGTTTCCAATTTTTCGGGGGATTTCCATTAGTTGGTGGGTTTCCATCTAACACCATCCGTGCGTAGCATGGGCTTCCTCTAGTGTAACAATCAATGTGTTTCTATTTCGCTCAACTTAACTGTCAAGCCGGCTGCCCATCCAAATTAAAAATAATGCCCTGCCTTTTCCCTTTAACAGGTTTATTCTAGCGCCACTACTGCTACTTGGCAAAGTCAAGCATTTGATAGTGGGGGGGGGGGGGGGGGGGAGGAAGGGGATGGCTGGTGTTATCACTAAATAATAAAACAGCTTTTACTCCGTATCAGCTGGCTCTCTGCCAACGAGATCGTATTTCAAATAAACAGACCAAAGTTGAACAATGGCTTCCATCGGTGCTTCGTCGAATTAGGTCAACAGCTTTAGCGTTTTTTTGCAAGCTTGTATTTCTGTATACATTATAGTCGCACGACACAACCCGTCTGCGTTAAAGAGGCACCAACACCAATTGAAAAGCGAACGAAAATACCATGGGGGCCATCTAGTGGCAATTATACTGTGAACCTTTTACAGATCGCTTCCCCAGGTGCACGAGGACGAACCAAATTTGCACTCAATAATTAAGGAGGCTCGTGGCTTGTTTGTTTCGTTAAAAGAAGTGGCATTGTGCATAACTTCGCTTGATGTAAGCAAGTACTAGTAAGAATAGTAAGCAAGTGCTAGTAAGAATAGAATAGAAGATGTCGGCCAATAAGCTTAGAGCTTTTTTAAGGCCCATGCGCCAGATGTTAAGTGGTAGGTTTTACCACCATCATGGAAGTTGTTTTTTGCCGCATGAAGGAGGAAACCGGAGTACCCGGAGGAAACCCTCATGCAACGGGCGGGAAGCAACCGGAGAAAAACCCGTTCATATTACTTCCCTCCACCAGGATCGAACCCGGATCTGTAAGAAGCTAAAGATGTACAGATGGGACTAATACCGATTTCGCAATGGTAAATTCAAGCTGCCAGGCCGGACTGGGGCGGGCCGGTCAGTGCTGATCGGGGCCGGTGGTGATCCGGCCAGCCCGCTTTCGCGTTGGTTAATTCCACGGCTCGCTGATCACGATTTACAAGACCGCCACGAGTCGGTTTGTGGTATACTTGACATGTTTTACTTTCTGCCGCTACACTGCAGCACCATTCATAAACTATTCTGATTCAAGCGGCGCCGTCCGGCTCCGTCCCTAATTTGATTTCGCATTGGTAAATAAAGCGGTGTGAGCCATTGGTGTGAGCCGGGCGGGCTCTCGAAATATCGGCCTGGCCTAGGTCGGCCCGATTTCGCATTGGTTAATAAAACGGTGCCCTGCCCTCCTTGGCACGGCCAGGGCCACTTGAATTTATCAATGCGAAATCGGTGTAAGACGCCTATCGAATCTGACACCCCACTGCTCGCAGCTACCCGGCACCCTAGATAGTACTTGATAGTGCTGGACGTTGCCAGATTCTGAAGACTTTCGATTGGTGATAGTGCCACTTTAATGTCAGCATTTTCACAAGAGGGAAATATTCCCACTTTTAGAGAAATTTCCCAGTTCAGGAGGAAAAAGATAAAACTGGGATATTTCAGGGAAATTCCTCAGCTGCAAAATGTCTCCCACTGTGACGAGATGAATTTCTTTAGTATGCAGCAGCACGCCAAAGTGCCCTGTTATGCGAAAAGCGTGTTCCAAAAGGTTGTTGTGTTCTAAAAGTCGGGCGGCGTGCAGGTTTGGGGCTTGTGCGCCTCGGGATGTGTGTCGTTGGTGATTTTCCTCGAACTGCCCTCTGTGGGCCTTATAACGTAAAACAGTCTTCACGCTCTTCACAAAATCCCTTCCAAGATAGCTCCGCCCGCCGACCTGGTCTGAATTCAAGTCCTTCAATCCAAACCACGCTGACTTGAAGAAGGAACATTGGCGTCCCATGTTGCACTCCCATTCTGATGTTGGCAGCAACCTGGACTTTGTGCCTTTTCCATTGCTGTCGGCGTGTTGCATCTGCCCATTTCCGGTCCTTCTGATTTTGGGAGCCAGCAGACTCTATACTTTGTCAGACTTCTACCCTTTCTGAAGACATCATGTTTGTTACTTGACAACTTCGACCTCCGTGCTGCCGGACTATGCGGTTGCTCAAGAACTTCCATTTGACTTCCATATGAACTTCCATATGAACTTCCATCTTCGGTTAAGTGTGCTCGGAAGTTCTACCCAAAATGTTCCCCCATGGACTGTTCCGCCCCTCCCCCTCCCGTTGACTATTTTCCCTCATGGACTGTTTTGATGTTAATTTTCGGCTGTACAACAAACCTAGATGCCACAAACTTTCGTCTGCTCTGTGTTGTTTTCGTTATTTCACATTGGTAAATTTTATTGTGTTTTATTTTTAATTCGTATCATTAACACTGGCGATAGCCAGTGTTAGTAAGGGTCGACCTAGGACCTCTGTGTTAAACTCTCAACTTTGAGAGCTTATAACTCCGTCAAAAGTAAACATATTTAAACCAAATTTGGAATCTAGCCTTGACTAGTAAAGGCCTGTCTGCAGTCCAAAAATTGTGAAATTCGGTCCAGCCAAACTCGAGATGCAGACAAGGGCCAAATAGACAACTTCTTGTTCAGCTTCTTCTTGTTGTTGTTGTTCTGGGGATACTTTCGTCTGTCCTCTCTACAGGTCAAACCATTTGTCCTATAAAGCTGGTTCTTAGCTCATTTTACAGGTATTGCTCTGTAGATGTGCCCTTTTCATAAGGCCTTTTTTAATTGGTCAAGTGGTTCAGGGGTTACGGAGCTCTAAACCACCAGTTTGATTGTTTTACATTGTTTTAAACATTGTTATTATGCAACAATACCAATTAGCAAACATCAGCTGCGAGACATAGACTGAAGATTAAAGGATTTGTTTCTATTGTTAACATTGGCGATAGCTAGATTAGTGAGGGTCAGCCTACGGTCTCTTGTGTTAAACTATCAGCTGTGACCGCCAACTGCACTGTTTTACAGTTTAGCTGCAATTCTAAAAGTAACACGAATTAATAAACAAAAACGGAACGTTAAATGTTTAGAGTAAGGATCTAAAAGTCAAAACTTAGAAGGAACACGGACAAGCTTTGACAGTTAGGGTCTAGGTGTAAAA
>JAHWFP010163908.1:0-39224 GCA_023313725.1 Lithobius niger
TGCCCTAAAAGAAAAGGATAAAATGAAGATACAAAAATACAGAGTTTTATAATGGCGGCCATGATGAAGGTGCGATGTGGTTGGTTTTGGTCGATCTTCAAATGTAGTTTTAATGGTCTTCAAGGTAGAAAGTCCGGATTTGGGCTTCCCCAAGAGTCTTGTATTTGGACAGGCTATTAAATGTCGAAGAGTTTGTGGAAATCGGACCATTATTGCAAAAACGGCCAGATATGCCTCGGCGAGGCATTTCGGTGCCTCGAGAAAAAAAAAATTTCATTTTTGAAAAACGCGTTTTTCGGTGGCGCTCATTTACAACTTACTCAGAATTCACCTATTGATTACTGTCGAGTGTGTAAACGTTAAGACACTGTCTGCCCTGCTTTCCCTCGCAGATTATGCTAAGTTAATGAGGTCTTGACTTCAGCCTAATTGGCGCATCGGTTGCATGCAATTATCAGGTGAGGATCGGGAAAAGGGGGGAGGAGTAAGGGCCTTATCAGTAACAGAAAAAACTCAAAATTGTTTAAGGATCGCCTCTGGTACTACATCTGAAAGGCTCAGGGGTGAAAATAATGAGTATGCAGTTTAAGAGCGGAAGGCAAACAGCAAAAAAGAAAGCTATTAAAGGTTCGGGAACAAAACGGGGCCTTGCAGCACTTGCCCACCCGGCCCTTTTACCTTAAATCCGGCACTGGGACTTATTTTACATTATTATCGAAACTAGGCACTAGGCAGGATACTACACTTGTTACTGTTTCGTTTGATGGTTCAGCTGTTTCTGCTGCCCCATGGATGGCTTCTCTGCACCACCCAACTTCTTTCTCCAATATCTTCCTTGTTTTTCGTGCGATTTTTGTTCAGCTTCGACCTGTGTTGGAAAAGTACCGCGATCCCCCAGAACTTTCTAATTTACTTTATGCCTCTATCTTGCATACGTTAGGAGGTACAAATTAAATGACATTGAAAGCAACATCCAAGGTCAATTTGGATAGCATCATCGAAATCGCGACTTCCTATAAGAGCATGTTATTACAAACAACCCATATGCAAGTCCTAAGGATATATTTCACCTGGTACGGGACTTCTGAGACCCACTGTATATGTGTGTAGTTCTTTTTCTGTTTGTTGTTAATTTGCATTAACAAAGGTTTATTAGGCATCCTTACGAATGCACGACAACCACACTATGTCAAAGACAAAGTAATTTTACCCTTGAGCGTGAATGATCAAATAATCGTAAGTACAAATCCAGATGCCCTTTAAATGCAACAGGCTGAAGCTAGAAAAATGCTAGTGTGTTGTCGCCAAGTAAGGGCGCGTTTATGCAACGACTCGCCTTTGCATTCGCGAAGCTAGAAGCTAGACATTATCTGCAATTCCAACATAACGGCAGTTTTAAATTTGTCAGCTCAAAACGAAATAAGTCACTAATTGAGTTTAAAAGCGATTGGGAAAATTGTTTCGTCAGAAGGAATTCTTTATCTCATTCTCACGAATTATAATACTGCAAGCATTTGCTCAAACGATGTCGGATTTAGTTACCATGGCAATGATACCTTTTGCCATCACAATTAAATTCCAGCTGAGAGAATGCAAATGCGAATCGTTGCATACTATCAGTAACTTATCTTTAATCTGGCTAACTTGCCCCAAATGGCCATTATATAACCACACACAACTGACAAGAAGCAAGAACAAGAAAAGAAAAGCCCATCTCAGAAAACAGCACAGCCGCTAGTTGTAGAAAAAAAGTGTTAACTCCTCACGGCTCTTAAAACGATTGTCAAAGTTGTTCTTAAAATTGTTCACATTCGATGACATAACCACAAATTCTGGTACACGTTTCCAGATGGAAACCACTCGCACAAAAAAAGTTTGTCATGCCCACTCATGAGCATATCTGATTGTTAAAAGATTGATTGCTGATGATAAAAGATGGTCTCACTAGCAGACACGTGTCTGTTAACTGTACGTAACTAAAGCATATTTTACTATATTGAAGATACATCCCGATGCATATTAAATTAAACACTTTTATCACCTCCAAGAATGTTTCAACAGTACACTTAAATTTTCGAGAAATAAAAGACTAAAATACCAGGGCCTGTACCTGGTTAATTGTAGTTTTGTTGTCTATACGAAATATATTACCTAATTTATAGCAGTTTCCCCTTTTGAGCATTAATAAGTTCCCTAGAAAGTTGTCTTCCCTGCTGAGCTCGTTATACTGCGCATGTCCATAACTGGCGAGCCTTTATAAGGCTTGCGCAGCGGACTAGTAATAATCTTTGTCGTACCTCTGAACCTAGCTCATAGAGGGGAGGCGCGGCGGGCTATAGTAATGCATATTTTCGTATAGGCAACAAAAACTAAAATTAACTGAATTACGCTAGTTTATGTTGTGTGAGACTTAGCTCAACACCGGCCGGCAATAATAATAATATCTAACAATGTAAACGTGGTCTTGTATTAGATACTCGTGGTGAGGCAACCTTGACACCGCCGAGCAAAAACCTGAGGGCAGAAATCTTCCTTTTTCAACGAACACTTTTTTTTATTTTACGCTACCGCACCAAAAAGACCTCGCTACTAAAATAGGCATATCTCCATGGAAAACGCTTCAAATCGACCAATTCTTGCAGCTCTTAATAGAAGAACACATCCTCTAACTTTTCGCCCAAAAATATCTGCAAATTTCTGCGCCATTAATAAATGGCATCACTAAGAAAAATCGCTCAAACTGATCTGTAGCGAACTTCATTTCCGGTCGCTGTTTTCCAAACATTGTATATTTTTGTATTTTACTCTTTCAGGCATAAAGCCAAAAACACTAGCTTAGTTGTGTTTTAGGAGGTACTTAACCTCACATACATGTAAGAACACACACGATATTTTTTATTTGTAAAAAGAGTGAAGACTTTGGTTATTTATGAAAAATGTCCGACTGTTAAAAATTCACTTGTCTGCTTCTGCAAACAACTAAAATTAACTTAAATACGTTATAGCATCTTTAAATACTAAGCTGGTATATTCAACCTTTTATTTTTGTGCTCAAATGCACTTTGGTAAACTTAATTTTTTGCGATGAACCCTACCAGAGCTCTTCGTTTATGTTTGTTTATTTCATGTTTATTTTTAATAGCATCTCCGTCCAAACTCCGACCGTAGCTACCTTCCAGAAGACAACACACAAGCTTTCTTTCAATTAAATTCATGTCTTGTAAATATCAGTTTATTCCCAAAGCCAATGTTTATTTTGAGCTAACACTTCGTCCCCCCCCTCCCCCTCCTTCAAATGTTGTGATACCTAATATCGTAGTTTTTAATTTATAGGCCTATTCACGTTGCGAGTTCAAAACTCAGTTCGTAAGGCCTCTCGAGTCACTAAAGTCGGCAATTCCCTTTGCTCTTCTTGTTGCCAATATTCCCTTCCAACCAGATCACAGTATTCAATTCCCCCCTCCACTCAGAACACAAAGCTACCCTGCCCGTCCGCGCCGTCATGGCCACTTCCGGTAGTGACAGCCTGGCCGGCCAGAGGCAGTTCCCTCCTCCTCCCAAGGCCCCTCTACCCTGCTCACCCTTCCCCCTGGTCGCTCTCCTACAGGCACCGCCCTTTCCCTCTACCTGGCTGTCAGACAGCAGTTATAAAACCCAGCTACAGGAGACATTCGTTCAGCTCAGAAATCTCAAAGCTAGAGGTAGCTACGCCGGTCGGGAGTGGAGATGTCACGACCCGATTGTTGCCATGCCGGGCATAGGTAGTTGGTTCGTATAACTTAGTTTAAATTAAAAGTTTATCTTTTGGACTCTTAATTCAAAATTTATAGTTTAATTTTAAATTCACCTTTAGCTTTGAAAGTAACTTATGGTTCGTTAAGCTATCGGCATTTAGGACGTTAACGGCCATAACGTAAGGGTTCACGGTCCCTTCCTAAAAACCAGCTTTTATTCACCTTTTCATTAATCTAATTTAATGTAAACAAAGGCCATTGGGTCAGTTAGATTTGCAGAAGCGTAGTACTTCATGGAGTATACATCCCTTTTCTAACATGATATTCTGATGGGTACGGTTTGATCTTGTGGGATACCATTCGAAACATAACTGTAAGTTAAGGTCTACTTTTATAAGTCAGCTGCGGCTGTTTGTAAATTAGGGGGCTCTTTTGCGAAATCTCCGTTGCCTAAAACCACTGTTTCTATTTGAAATTGTTTGTGAACTAAACCCAAGTTCTGAAGTGCGAATTTTAATGTAAATTCAAGTAACGTTTTTAAACTAAAAACTAAGTTGTAAATTGGTAATCCAAATGTAAAGTGCTATCTTAACATGTTTGTTTAAAATAAAAACCAGGAGTTTTAAACGCCAGTTTGTTTACTAGTACGATGATTGCTGGAAGTTAGTATTTAAGACAATTCTCTTCAAATTTAACTTGGCTAGCTTTTGCCCACCTTGGTGGCAGCGTTACCCGCTTTTTATCACTAGTCAGGTCTTAAGATTAGGACTTCAATGCTCCATTAGTCGGGACAGTAGCAGTTGTGCTGTTTAACCCAAAACGTACGAAAAGTTAACTCCAAGTGATGGAAAGTAAGATCCAGTTACATCAAGCGCCGGCGATGCTACAAGCACCTACTCCGTCGTAGCATTCGCCGTTACAACAACTGCAGCTTTACAATAATCACAATCGGCATGCAAGTAAGGGAGCCCACACAAGTTTTATTGGTTGAACGAAAACGTAATTGTTTATTTCATGGTAATCGGTTAGTGTTAATGGGGTTTAGCAACTCCCTCTTAAATCCCTATTTAAGCACTCTTAACTTAAAGGGGCGGGGCGCTACACTACTGGTGATTGTAATGTCGGCCTGCCGAAAAAAACGATTCGAGAGGATACATGACCTCCAAAGATAAAAAAAACTCGTGGAACATTTTTTTTTCTTGAGCGCTGCAAAACGCAAAAAGACCTTGGTCTTTAACCCTCAGCCAAATCTTTAATAATGGACTAAAACGGCCCATCTTGGAACCATTTAATAGCCTGACACAATAGCTAATTCTTTGGGAAGCCCAATTTTCAAAACTCCATCCTGAAGTCTCACAATCGCCATTTGAAATCTGCTCCAAAATTACCGCAGCGCTCCTTCCTCATGGCCGCCATTATTGAAAACTTGTATCTTGTATTTCGATTTTCTGACTTTTATTCTAGGGCAAAAAGCCCAAAGACACTAGCTTAGTTGTGACTTAGGAAGAGCTACCTTTGGTACTTAACCTCACATACATGTGGATACAGAAACCATTTCCAGTGTGATATTTTTTTCTTATGTTGAACTGCAGCAACGTTTATGAAAAATTTCCACAACAATCGATAACTGTCTTTTGACTTTAAAGTTAACTTTAAACTTAACTTAATGCGTTATAGCATTCACTAAGCTAGTTTATTTATCCATTTTATACTTTATTAATAATCTTTTGCCCCCAGAACGCTACCATTAGTCCGAACTAATTCGACATCGGCAATCATTGGACATGAATTATGTAAATATTTTTGCCTTAAATCTCTACCAAAACTCCGACTATGGCCATCCGAATGTGTGCAATAGCTTGTCCTTCTACTAAAACCAAAAATTTTATAAAGATCTGTTCCCAATGCCAATCCAAAGTCAGTCTGTGCAAAGAAACTCAGTCCCCCCCCCCCCAAACTAGTTGTGGTGTGTAACACTGCAGTTTACCGTTAAAGCTTATTTAATTTAATAGTAATGATTTATTCATTACCCAAGCCAAAGTACTAAGCTTTAACAAGAGCCATTTCACAAGTTCACATGTAAATATTCAATCAATAATCAATATCCCAATCTAAAGGCCTTTCCCAATGTTCAAGAGTTGAAAACTCAATTTGGCCTATCTTTACCACGTCCGTACTCCTTTAAACGGCTCTGCACCAAAACCCTTTGCTCAACCGACTTTCCCTCCTGGTCCTCCACCAATCAGACCCCTGCAGCTCTCCTCTGCATCCGTGCTTTGGTCGCGAGAATCCGCTGCTCTAGCATAAAAAGGCCCCCCCAACCCTCCCTCCTCGGCTCACAGATCTCTAAAGCTAGAAGGGTCATGCCGGTCAGGAGTGGAGATGTGAAATCCGTGGTTGCCATGCCGGGCAAAATGGTAGTGGTTCGTATGTAACTAGGTTTTGCTTAAAAGTTTATCTTTAGGACCCCCCCAAATTTTAAATATATAGTTTAACTTAAACTAACCTCTAGCTTAGGAGTCTTTATGGTTGGTAAGCCAAATCGGCATTCCTGGTCCCTACCACCATTATGTTAGAGTAGGCATCTCTTTCTAAAAAGCCAAGTTCATTCTTTGTTCGTTTTTAAATGTAAACAAAGGGACGGTTTGATTCTCGTGGATTCAGGGAAAAATAACTGTTGGACGACTTGAAAACTACAGTTGTCAAATATAGTTGTAACTTAGCAGACGCGGTTCAGCTTGCTGGGTATTCCAGGATTGGAACCCAAGACAAAAATACTTTTTCTGATTGAAATTAAGTGTGTTTAAGAATCAACTTCGTTGTTCTTGTTCAAAGTGAATTTCCAAATGTGAATTCTGATTTAATTGCTTTTCAAACTTGTAAAAGCTAAACTAGTGAACCCAATGTAAAAAGTGTTTCTTATATCCATTTTTCTGATGTTTTAAATAAAACCAAGAGTTTTAAACTTCAGGTTCGTTCCCTAGTGATAAATTGTTTCTAGTGTAAATTATCATGTAGCCCATTTTAGCTTTATACTTTGATTTAACAATTAAAATAATCCTTCGTTGGTGGCAGTGAAATTACCGGTAGCATTAAGGTTAGGCCTAGAGTTAGGACACCGACGCTTCATTCCCCATGCCGGGACTGTAGCCCATGCTGTGCTTATTAACGTGAAAAGTCGTAATAATCACCAAAACTTGATGCTAAACAATACTCGTCAACCAATAATGACGGGGGGGCTTCAAGCACCTCTGCCGTCGTAGCGTCCGCCACAACAACTCGGTGGCAGTGGTGGGATCAACAGGTGCTGTCCACTACAAGCGTTTTTCCCCGGCCATACTACCATGCCAAGTTTCTAGAAGGATGCAAGCCACTTCCAACTAGATGTCTGTGGACCCGTCACAAAGGCCACGAAGTAGATGCCAGTGATCCCGTAAATTAAGATCACGAAGTATAAGTCGTACTGCCGTCAAAAACAGTACAAACGCCGCCCAGCAGCAACAACTGCCGGCGCCAGGAAACAGAAACTACCACTTCAGTACCCTGAGATGTCCGCCCAAAGCAAGACGTCCCAGTACCCCCAGTTTGTGTGAGGAGGATCGGCCCAGCAGGGAACCAGAGCTCCGTCACATCGTATCAGTGGACCTTGAGTTTCCAACCCAAGCCCCAAAGGAATAGACCGCCCCAGGACGTTCGTATTCATTAGTTCAGTGCAAGGCTTCAGTGTACTACGGTGGAACCGGAAGGACTTGACTGACAACACAGCGATTGTGTGTAAAAGGGTAAGTGTGCATAGGATATGCTAAGAGGCCGCCAAGCCGAGTATTGTCGTTAAAAGCATTTATGTATTTTAGCTATTCGTATACCAGAGTGCTAGGGGTCCTTGAAAGTGTATTTTTATGTTTAAACTTGCTGGATTTGGAAGAGAAGTTTTTTAATAATTCGCTCTGTCCAAAAATTAACGTTCGAATTAATATGCGGCTGCATTTAATTTTGGTTTAAATATAAAAGTTTTGTTTTGAACCCGTTTAACGTTAAATATAAAAATGTCTGAAATGGATGAACTAGACGAAATCATTCAAGATTTACAAAACAAAGACCTCAAAAAGGCTTGTTTAAATAAGGATTTACAGTAAGTGAATCTAGAGCTGAATCACAGCAAATCATACGAGCAGCCCTCGAAGATGGAAAACTCGATTTGATAGAACTCTCTGATGTATTAGCAAGCGCTATAGAAAAGAGAGAGGCTACTATTTTAACAAAAAAAGAACAAGCCGTAAAGGAAAATGAGCTTTTTCTCAAAGCGGAGGAGCTTAAGTTAAGAGCCCTTGAGGTGGCTGTGTAAACCTTGCACTTTCCCCTAATTATCGGAAAAGTGACGGGTTTCCAGTGTGTAAGCTAAACAGCTTACACCGGCCGATTAATTATTAACAGCAACAAATATCACACAACATCACAACAATGGCAAGCAAAGAAGGGAGACCACACAAGTTGTTTCTGGTTTAATTAAACGATAACCGCCTAGATACGAACGTACGCCTTCAACGTGTAACAGCGAAAAACTAAGTCCCAGCGCGAGCTTTGTGAGGGGTCCACGGGGACCCCGAGCAAAGCGGGCAGTCACAGCCCAGTGGTCAGCGTCGTCGGCTCCAAACCATGAGAATGCCGGTTCGAATCCGAGAATCGACCCGAGTGGACTCTGAAAAAAGGGTCTGAAAGTTTTTCAGGCGGTTATGGGTTAAACTTCATTTATTCAAAGTCAAAGTGCAGGGTTAGGGTTTAGTTGGTTCCCTCTTATCCCAAGTTAAAGCACTCTTCGCTAATGCAATTATTGTTACTGGGGCGTCCTTGCCAAAGTTAGGCCTGGATGTTAGTCAAATTGAGCTAGGCTAACTTTCCTAAGTTCAGCATGAATTTAATTCAATAATCAGAGTTCTACTTAGCTTATAACTGTTGTCAGGTCCTAGAGTCAGGAGCTCTGTGGAAGGCAACCTGTCTGCGTCTGAGTTGGGCTGGAGTGAGAGAGCTGCTCTAGCAGGTGGGCCTTTATATACCCCAGCAGCTAACTGTTCCAATAGTAAAGGTAGAGCTGAACAAGTTGGGTCTCGAACCTGGACTAGTTCTAATATTAGCAATGAGGTAATGCTCTGATCTATAAGAAGTATCTGGATAGCTGATACTTGGCAGCTGGCCTGATGTGCAAGGCCGAGGCTGAACTGAGCTAAGCAGGGATGCTTAGCGAATCTAAATTATTTTATTAATTTAATAGCCAAATGAACGTTGTATAATACAAGTCGATTTAAAGGAAGCAAGATCGGTGATTGATGTAGTATCGATAGATACCGATACCGGTTACCGATATATCGGTATAAATTAAAGGATTAAGCCAAATGCAATATATTTACAGCTGAAGGTGACAAACGTCGATCCCATAAACTAGCCCTAAGGACCAAGAAGCTCAAATTAGAGATCGAGATGTAGTAATTAATGAAAAGGAAGCATTAATCGGAGAACGTATGAGTGCGATTGAGTTAGCTGAACTCGACAAACAGCTTGAACTAGCAAGGCTACAAGCTACCAATGTTAATGTTAACGCTGCTCCAAATGGAGCTGACAGCGCTCCCCCAGCTCAACAAAAATACAGCCCCAAAACAAGGTAAAGTTGCGGATGTTGTGCGATTGGTAAGTACGTGGACGCCCAAAACAGAAACTAACAGTTTCTTAAAAATTTTTGAGAGAATAATGGTCAATCAAAAAATTCCCACGGACCAATGGACAACAGCGTTGTTACCATTAATGGGAGAGGTCTTTGCGACCAGCTTTCCGACGCGGAAATGCTTGATTATGAGGTAGTTAAAAATAAATTACTTGCCAGATTTGTCCACACCAAAGAGTCGTTACAGACTCAGTTTCGTTCACTCGAAAAAGACACAGAAATGCAGTATCACGATTACGCATTTGAGTTGGAACCTTTGTTTTCCAGGTGGTTAGCTTTCGCCAAAGTTAACCGAAATTTTGACAAGTTAGTTGATCTAATGCTCTTAGAGCAATTTTACAAATCTTGCCCCAACCATCTTAGAAAATATATTCCCAATCAAATTAAGACGGGTACGTTAGCTGAAGCAGCCCAACTGTGTGACGAGTATACCACTCGAAACAAGCAGATTGCTACCGAAACTGCCACTCGTGCAGCCAAAACACAGCCCATAGCTGCACAGTCAAACCAAGGTTCTTAACCTTCTGGTCAACAACGTGGTAATAGACGTAACCACAACTGGACAAATAAGCCGGCTGGAACTGTCGAAGCCAAAACTGATGCATCTGGTGGGGACTCTGTCACTAGTGCCAACTCCAATCGTGAGTTTGATCGCCCTCGTCAGTATGATGGCATTGCTTTTACTGCAAACGCCCCGGGCACAGAAAAAACGAATGCCACTACCGCATTGCGGCTGAAAAAGCAGCCAGTGATGCTGATTGTAATTTCGTGAGTACTGCCCCTCCCGAAATGGTGTTAACAAAACACATACACGAATGGGCCATCAACGGAACCAAGTGTTTAGTCCTTAGAGATACTGGGTCCACCCATGATGTAGTGTCACGTGATCTCGTAAAACCCGAACAATTTACGGGTAAGTATACGCATTGCCATAATGCCCTAACAGAGCAGACCGCCCACGCAATTGCTGTAATTAACGTACAAACTCCCTATGGAGTCATCCAGTCCGAAGCACTCGTATTGGATCACATTGGACCTCACTTTAAAATGACTTTAGGAGTGCCGTCCTAGAATGTGTTGGAGGAGAAAGGTTTTGCCCCCCCCCCTCCCTAAGTACGTTAATGCCATCACTCGTTCACAGACAAGCGTGAATGAGCAGCTACCCATCTGACACCCTAATTACCGTGAGATCCCTAGCGACAATGAGGAGTCGACCAGCGAAGCCGAACTCGGTGTAGTCCCTCCACAAGCAGGGATGGATGGTTTTGACAGCCCCAAACTGGACAATTTGGATTTGGCCATCCTAGGCCCACAAACTGAGCAACTTTCCAACTTGCTCAACATTGACAAAAGTGAGTTTTCTAAACTCCAACATGAATGCCCAACACTAAAGTTATGTTGGCAGTATGCTGAAATTCTCGAAAATCAGCAAGACGAAAATAAACTATTTTCCGTTGAAAACGATTTGCTTTTCCGTAAGCCTTTTCGTCCCAAAGTAAGGCCGCTACTAAACAGGCAACTTGTACTTCCTAAGGAGTATAGAGATTTAGTTTTAACTACTGCGCCTGCGAATGCATGGGCTGGCCATCTTGGTCGTTCCAAAACGAAGGAAAGAGTACTGACAAATTTCTACTGGCCCAAGTGTTTTAGTGACATGGAGCAGTTCGTCTTTAACGTGTGTTACCTGCCAGAAAAATGGAAAATCTGGACAGAAGTTTGTTGCCCCCTATGGTGCTAGTGCCCATGGATAGGGAACCATTTAATCAATTCATAGTTGATATCGTTGGCCCTATCAGCCGTACTAGTCGAGCAGGCTTTAAATATATTTTATCCCTTCTTGACCCAGCAACAAAGTTTCTGAGGCTGTGCCCCTTAAAGAGGCAAACAGTCGAAGGGTAGTTGATGCCCTCCTTCTTGTTTTTCACGACTAGGGTATCTCGGTGAGCTCCAGTCTGACTTGGGCTCAGTTTTTGTCTCTGAACTTACATCATTATTTCTTGAAAAGTGTGGAATAAAATATGTAAATTCGAGCATTTTCCACCCGCAATCTAATAGTGTGGAACGATTTCATAGAACGCTCAAAGCAGTGCTGCGAGCCGTTTGCTACGATCATCCCCAGGACTGGGAAAGATGTCTCCCCGGTGCAATGTTTGCACTTCGCACTAGTAACCACTCATTTCATGACGAGCGTGAGTTTACTCACCACGACCATGTCTGGACAGTCCAGCCTGGTGATGGCCATCTTAAGTCCAAAGAGGCCATGAGTCTTTTTAAAAAGAAAGCTGATTTAACCGAATCACAGAAATCCGAATTACTTAAAGTCTTTGACCGTGTAGATGGAGTCTTTTCTACTCTGCCGGGTCATACTGACATTTGTCACCCACGATGTGGAATTAATCGATTCGCATGTTAAGCCCTGTAAATATTATAGGCACGCGAAATTCGAACGTGACTTGATTGTCACTGAGATCGAGCGAATGCTCAGTCTAGGTTTAATTGTTGAAACCAATTCCCCTCATGGTTTACCCATGATCATCGTCCAAAAAGAAGACGCAAGCCCACGTCCTGTAGCTGACTACAGAGAGCTGAACAACAATAAGGTAACCAAAGATTACCCAATTGGTAATATTGAGGAATGTATTCAACGTGCAGCTAAATGGAAATACATATCCATTTTTGACCAAAACCGTGGATTTTGGCAAGTGCGCTTGACGCCACAGGCCTCAATGGCCGCCACTATCACAACTCCCATTGCGAAGTTTGCTCCCCTCATGATGAACATGGGGATGAAAAACGCTCCATTTTGTTTCCAAAAACTAATGGACGATGTCACTCCTTTTCAAGATGACACCGCTGTTGGTGCCGAAACGTGGCAACAACATCTAGACAACATTTTTAATTTTCTCTCTGCTGTCAAGAAGGCCGGGTTAACTGTTAACGCAAAAAAACTGCAGGTATCTTGCAGCAGAGCTACCTTTCTTGGACACGAAGTGGGCAATGGAACTCGCACTCCTTCAGAAGTGAAGGTGTTGGCTGTACAAAAATTCGTACGTACACTAACTAAGAAAGATGTTCGTTCCTTTCTTGGTTTGGTTGGTTGTTACCAACGTTACATTCCCCACTATTCAGATATTTGTGCATGCCTGACAGACTCCCTGAAAAAGGATGCACCAGGTCCCGTTACCTGGGATGATTCAAAGCAAAATGCCTTTGAAACTTTGAAAACTGCCTTAGTGGCGTTTCCTGTCCTAAGAGCGCCCGACTTCAACCAAACTGTAAACGAGCGCCACCGAAAAACGCCTGTTTTCCGGAAAATTTGAAATTTTTTTCTTGGAGCACACAAATGCCTTGCCGAGGCATACCCAGCCGTTTTTGCAAAAATGGTCCGATTCTTACAAACTCTTCGACATTTAATAGCCTGTCCAAATACAAGACTCTTGGGGAAGCCCAAATCCGGACTTTCCATCTGAAAAACTCTCAAATCTACATTTGAAGATCACCTCAAAACCAGCAGCGCTACTTCATCATGGCCGCCATTGTTATAACTTGTATTTGTATATTTTGATTTTATCACTCTTTTTTTCGGGCATAAAGCCCCGAACTCTAGCTTAGTTGTATTTTAGGAGAAAGGCACTGACCCTTGTGCCCATGTACTGACAACCATTTTTGAAGTGTGATATTTTATATTGTGTTTGAACGATAGCAACTACTATGAAAAATTTCCACTTAGATCAAACATTGTCCGTTAACTTTAGGGTTCAAACCTCCACTTTAACTTTATGCGTTTTAGCATACCATCAAGCTAGACAATTTATTCATTTATTTAGCCTTTTTATAATAATCTTTTGCCCCCAGAAACGCTGCCATTAGTCCAAGTAATTAGACATCGGCATTCTACCGGACACGAATTTTAGTGTACATATGTTTATTTTAGTTCTCCTCTTAGCCCGACTGGACCCAACCAAATGCTTGAACTACTATTAAATCCAAAAGAATTCTTAAAAAGATCTGTTCCAAACAATTCCGTAAGTCAAACTGTGCAAAAACTTCGAATCCCCCTTTTTTTGCCCCCCTCCCCAGCCAAAACTAGTTGTGGTGTATAACACTGCAGTTTTCAGTTAAAGCTTGTAAATTTAATAGTAATGCTTTCTGCATTACCCAAAGCCAAATATTAAGCTTCAACAAGAGCCTATTCACGTTGCAATCATGTAAATATTCAATCCGTAGCCAATAATACAAAATAGAGGCCTATTTCCCAATGTTCAATTGAGTAAAACTCAAAACAGGCCTGTCTTTTCCGTTTACATGTCCCTACTCCTTCAAACGGCTCTGCACCCAGTTCCTTTGTTCATCCGACTTCTCCTCCCACTTTCCATTGTTCTCGAGGCCCTCGGCCAATCAGACCCCCGCAGCTATCCTCGACGTCCGCGCTTTCCCCCCTCTCCAGCATAAAACCCCAGCCCCAGAATGCATAGTTAGCACAGCTAACAGATCTCAAGCTAGAGACCGGTCATGCCAGTCGGAGGTGGAGACGACATGTCCGGAGAATGCCATGCCGGGCACGATGATAGTGGTTCGTATGTTATAGTTTAGCTTTTGAAAGTTCAGTTTAGGACCCCCATATTCGAAATTTTAGTTTAAAAACTTAACTTGACTCTCTAGCTAGGGAAAATTATGGTGGAGACGCCTGTAGCGGCATCTTAGGTTCTCTCTCCCCATAACGTCAGAGTGGTTCTCTTTCTAAAAACCAATTTTTCCAGTTTACTTTAAATGGATTTTTAATCTAAACTAATTGACGGTTTGATCTTTGTGGAAGTTAAATTGAAACAAACTGATGCCTAAGTGTAAAATTGCCGGGCTTTTTATAACTTAGAACAGTTCTCGAGGGAACTAAGGGAGGTTGATCTTTTTGTACTTGGAAAACTTAGAAACATAACTGTGGACGGTTGATCTTGTGAAACATACTGTCAGATAGACTTTAATCAGTTGCGGCTGTCAAGTCTTGCGGGTGTCTCCGGGAGCACCCATGATTTACTTTTTCTAATGTGAAAATTTAACTTTTATTCAAACCAAGTGTGTTTGTCTGAATTTGTGAAATACTAAGTGTATATTCATACTTGCAACTTTTTGTAAATGCGAACTTGTTGCTTTTAAATAATTTATTTCAAAAGCTTTCAGAAGCAAAACGTAATGTAAAGTGTACTTTCATTCTCTGTCGCAAAAATAAAACCAGGAGTTTTAAGCTTCAGTCGTTTGCTAGACTTGATTAATTGTATTTTAGTGTAAAATTAAATATGTAGCCCATCTTTAGATTTTAGCTAGTTACACAGTTAAATCCACCATTGGTGGCAGCGATACCAACAGTTTAAGGTTAGGCCCCTTTAATTAGGACCGGTGCTTCATCCCCCATGCTGGGACAGTGTCCATGCTGTGTTGAATAACGTAAAAATTCGTCATTAACACCGATTAACCTCAAGCTGAAACTCCACGTACACCAGGGAAACCGGGGGCGTTACAAGCACCTAAGCCGTCATTACAAAACCTTCATTCTCCTATCTCATTGTTCAGACCGAGGTATGAGTTGCGTGCTTTCACAACAGTTTGGTGAAAATGAACACCCCTGTCTTTACGTCTCACGTAAACTAACAGCCCGTGAGCAAAATTACGGAACGACCGAAAAAGAATGTGCGTGTTTGATCTGGTCAATTGCTAAATTACGGCCTTACATTTATGGGACAAAATTTATCATTGAGACAGATCATAACCCGTTACACTGGCTCAAGCAAATGTCTGTAAAAAAAAACCCAGATTGCTTAGGTGGAGATTATGACCACTGTCAGGTACAAACCTGGCAAGCTTCACTTAAACGCAGACGTGTTAAGTAGATATTTTGTTTAAACATTAACTTGTTAAAACTCATCATTTTCAGTAAAAATTGACTGAAAATTATTTTTAACTGCATTTTTAATTTTGATAAGTGGTTTGTTGGAAGTACGTCCATAGCCAAAGCAACTTCCAGTTAATTCCCGTTTTGACATTTACATCTAAATTTTAAGTGCCTATGCTTTACTCTTCTTGTCATTATCAACGTCTCCCTGTGTGGGAGAATAATTACAAAAATTGTAACGACAGTAATTCAATATTCATTAGGAATATTCTACGGGGGTTGCCACTTGTTCCCGGTTGGCCCTTCTTTAAGTTTTCTACGAAATAGCTTTCTTTATAAAAAAGCCGTCCATCTACCCCTGGGAGAAGGATAGCCCTGTTTAGAAGGTTGTTGCATTTTTATACATAAACCTCCCAGTGTTGTATTAATATGTTTTAAGTTATGGGTCATACCTTAAACCCTTCAGTGTTAATTAAACATGTAAACAAGTTGTTTGGTAACCTTAAACCATTCCAGTGGTATTAGTTACTGTTAAATAGAGCCGGTGTTCTTCTACGTGTTCACAGAATATCTTTTTCTAAAAGCTATCGCAGCCTACGTTAAAGGTTGACGGCGAGGTGTTTTTGGCCGTCACACAGAAAAAAAGACGCGGCAATTGGACATAATCCAGACTCGTTTAACGATTAAGTAGTGGGACGCCTCATTTGACAGTTTTCTTTTACAAAACCTAACCTAACCTTGTAATTTTCTAAGAGAAAATAGTGTTTCTTCGAATTTAAATGACTTTTGCCCCATTTTCTGAATACTTGTACAATTTTCCTGCACGAAGCAGCGCGGACTTTTATTTTTACTCAAAGTTTTCTGAGCCACAAAAACGTTAGTCTCCCATAAAAACAAAACGGCAAAGTTAATATTTTTGTAAACAGTGTAATAATATTTTTTTGTAAAAGGATCCCGGGATAGGAAAAAGTATCCCCCAGTCTATCTCATTTTTGGTTTAAAATGAATGAAAACCCAGTTTATCTCATTCTGGATGGAATGAAAGTAATTTGAGATGGATTTTCCCCCCAAAGTAATGCTCAATAGGGATTTATTTTGTATTACTTATTGAATGGCTTGGCAGTCTAGATTTTTGCATATCTTGTGTGCAATAACCTTTCTGTTTCTAGCGTTTATTCGGAGTTCTAAGGAACTCTGAATAAAATCCTCGATATGGGGCGTGTAATGTCGGCCTGCTGAAAAAACGATTGGAGAGGATACATGACCTCCAAAGATAAAAAAAACTCTTGAAACATTTTTTTTTCTTGAACGCTCCAAAACGCAAAAAGACCTCTGTCTTTAACCCTCAGCCAAATCTTTAATAATGGACCAAAACGGCCCATCTTGGAACCATTTAAAAGCCTGACACAATAGCTAACTCTTTGGGAAGCCCAATCTTCAAAATTCCATCCTGAAGTCTCACAATCGCCATTTGAAAACTGCTCCAAAATTACAGCAGCACCTTTTCATCATGGCCGCCATTATTGAAAACTTGTATCTTGTATTTCGATTTTCTGACTTTTATTCTAGGGCAATGAGCCCAAAGACACTAGCTTAGTTGTGACTTAGGAGGGGCTAACCTTTGGTGCTTCACCTCATATACATGTGGATACAGACAACCATTTCCAGTGTGATATTTTTTTCTTATGTTGAACTGCAGCAACGTTTATGAAAAATTTCCACAACGTTTATGAAAAATTTCCACAACAATCGATAACTGTCTTTTGACTTTAAAGTTAAACATCCAACTTAACTTAATGCGTTATAGCATTCACTAAACTAGTTTGTTTATCCATTTTATACTTTATTAATAATCTTTTGCCCACAGAACGCTACCATTAGGCTCCAGTGATTGCTGATGTACAATTAGTACATTTTCGACATCGGCAATCACCGGACACGAATTTTTATGTAAATATTTTTGCCTTAAATCTCTACCAAAACTCCGACTGTGACCATCCGAATGTGTGCAATAGCTTGTCCTTCTATTAAAACCAAAAATCTTAAAAAGATCTGTTCCCAATGCCAATCCAAAGTCAGTCTGTGCAAAGAAACTAAGCCCCCCTCCCCAACCTAGTTGTGGTGTGTAACACTGCAGTTTACCGTTAAAGCTTATTTAATTTAATAGTAATAAGTTATTCATTACCCAAGCCAAAGTACTAAGCTTTAACAATAGCCATTTAACCAAGTTCACATGTAATATTCAATCAATAATCAATATCCGAATGTAAAAGCCATTCCCAATGTTCAAGAGTTGAAAACTCAATTTAGCCTATCTTTACCATGTCCCTACTCCTTCAAACGGCTCTGCACCAAAACCCTTTGCTCCACCGACTTTTCCATTGTTCTCCTGGCCCTCCACCAAACAGACCCCCGCAGCTCTCCTCGGCGTCCGCGTTTTGGTCCCGAGAATCCGCTGCTCTAGCATAAAAAGGCCCCCGAACCCTCCCTCCTCAGCACAGCTTACAGATCTCTCAAGCTAGAATGGTCACGCCGGTCAGGAGTGGAGATGTCACGTCCGTGGTTGCCATGTCGGGCAAAGTGGTAGTGGTTCATATGTAACTAGTTTTTGCTTAAAAGTTTATCTTTAGGACCCCCAATTCTAAATTTATAGTTTAACATACTCTAACCTCTAGCTTAGGAGTCTTTATGGTTGGTAAGCCAAATCGGCATTCCTGGTCCCTACCACCATAATGTTAGAGTAGGCATCTCTTTCTAAAAAGTCAAGTTCATTCTTTGTTCGTTTTTAAATGTAAACAAAGGGACGGTTTGATCCTCGTGGATTCAGGGAAAAATAACTGTTGGACGACTTGAAAACTACAGTTGTCAAATATAGTTGTAACTTATCGGACACGGTTCAGCTTGCTGGGTATTCCAGGATTTGAACTCAAGATTAAAATACTTTTTCTAATCGAAATTAATTGTGTTTAAGAATCAACTTCGTTGTTCTTGTTCAAAGTAAATTTCTAAATGTGAATTCTGATTTAATTGCTTTTCAAACTTGTAAAAGCCAAACTAGTGAACCCAATGTAAAAAGTGTATCTTATATCCATTTTTCTGATGTTTTAAATAAAAACCAAGAGTTTTAAACTTCAGGTTCGTTCCCTAGTGATTAATTGTTTCTAGTGTAAATTATCATGTAGCCCATTTTAGCTTTATAATTCGTTTAAACAATTAAAATAATCCATCGTTGGTGGCAGTGAAATTACCGGTAGCATTAAGGTTAGGCCTAGAGTTAGGACACCGACGCCTCATTCCCCATGCCGGGACTGTAGCCCATGCTGTGCTTATTAACGTGAAAAGTCGTAATAATCACCAAAACTTGATGCTAAGCAATACTCGTCAACCAATGATTCTAAGTCCAATAACTATTCTAAGATCTATAAACGTTTCAGTTCTACTTAACTAGACATCTAGGTACACATGCTTCATCTAGGTTCCTGGTCAAGGGTGCTCAGTGAATGGTGGCCTCTCGGTGTCAGAATTGTAATCCAAGTCTGATTTGCTCGCTGGGGGCTTGCTTATATACCCCAGAGCTCTAACTGATTCAATACTAAGACTTTCCTGAGCATGTCTGGACTTGCCTTTGAACAGGTCTGGGCTTGTCCCTGCTGGACTGGTTGGAACTGGATCTAGCCAGTGTGAACAGGGGCTGACTGAGAGGGTTCTGAGCTGGTCTGGAACCACTGAGTTATAAGTCGTATCTGGACTACTAATGGCTTGGCTTCTGGCCAAAGTGCACTAGGCTAAACTAGCAGTTCAGGCTAGGTGCGCTTGTTTTAACTTACTCCTTCTGAGTGAATCATGTTAATTAATTAGGCTAACGGCTGAATGGACGATGCTATAACTTAATGCTAGACTTTGATTACTTAATAATAATGGATGGCATATCGTGCAGATACTGTGCCGATATATTGGTGGTTTAGGACTTATTAACCTAAATTAAACAATTAACTATCGGCCTTGCTATTAATGGTACGGCTGCTTCCTAATGAAGCAACGTGCCAAACCTAAAGTTTACTTTAGTCCCCGTGTTAAAGCATATCACTGAATATGTGCCTTCGCATGGTTAGTGTCTGCTATACACAGGCTAGCCTCTGGGGAACACTCTCTGGACTAATTCTTTCCATCAGGTTACGTTAAGCAGACTTAAGACCCAGAAGTCACTAAGCATGACCCCGGCTGTATATTCCTGAACTTGACTTTATCTGCGCATTAGGAAATCTAAGTTTAGTTTAAAGAAGATTTTCCGGGGAAGGGAAGTTTCTTTCCGAAAGTTCGCAGAGAAGGGTCAACTTTTCTGCTACCGCTGAGCTTTGTGCTGTTGTCATCTTTGTCGATGCCTAACTTCCCATTTCGAAACAGGGGCAAGGGGATTGACTAAGTGCGCAGAAGAAGCATAAAACTCATACTTACACAGTTACGTGATTTGCATCACGGCTTTCAACTTTTTAATTAAATTCAACATTGTAATAATTCATAATCACTTATGACAATATTTCGTCTCTCATAAATTAACTGAACTTTCATCACATGACAATGTTTCACTTGTTCTGATAATAGTCATAAAATGCAATGTAACCTAACTGGGCTTTTCCAGTTTTTACCTATGTGATCTTTCCCATGAATGCATTCATTTCCTGATAATTTCAAAGATTTCATAACTGATTTTTCATATAATCACACTTTACATGTATTACAACACTTGCTGATCAGCATAACGGAAATTTGTCACTTTCAATTTTTCATAATAGCGATTGTTTTTACAGTTTTATCATCGGGCACTTTCGTGGCCATGACCGTTTAAGAGTAACATCTATCTAACCTCCTTTTTGTCTCTTGTTTATATCTGCCTATGGGCTAAATAGTTTAAATTTTTCTGTTTTATTCTTTTATACCATCTATTTGGTTCTCGCTTTTTGTTTTTATACATTCTATTTAGTGTGGAATTATTTTCCCGGTATTATTTTGCATTTGCTTGTGCGCTTTCTTTTTATTTCGGTTTTATGTTTAGGCTTCGTGCTTACTAGCGTAAGTTTGTTTCCGGCGGGATTAGTTTCCCTAATCGATATGTTCATACCTAACTAGAAGTTATTATGTCCTTCATTTTGTTTTTCATGCTTACTAATGTAAGTTTTTATTTACGATTGGAATTAGTTGTCCGGTTTAATTGCATCTGCATTTTACGGTTTTCGGTTTCGTCTCATGCTTACTAACGATCTGTGTCCCAAATCGGTTTATACGTTTATTTATGCCTTATTTGGCCGTTAATTCGCTTTTCGTACTTACTAATGTAAGTTAGTGCAATCTGGGATTAGTTTCCCTGGCTAAAATTTCTCTTTTATTTTCGTTTATATGTGCTCTGTTTAGTTTTCGGTTCGATTTTTCGTGCTTACTAACCCAAGTTATTTCCTTTCGTTTCCCTTATGGGAACAAGTTCTTAATTTTAATTTCCCTATATGTTTATTTAACTAATTCGCTTGACGTGGTTTATCGTACTCTTCTGTGAGTGTTTTTACAACGATTCTCCTTATCGAGGCCTGCTATTGGCAGAAAATTTGTAAAGCTCAGTGGTGCTTAAAAAATCTCACTGTGGGAGTGGCGGGTGCAATCTAGATTTTATTTAGCGTGATGTATGGTTGACTAATTTATTTTTCCTAAATTTCGCTCAAATTTCCTAGTTTATGGTGCTCGGTATAATTTTCTCTATTTCAATTGCAATGCATTTAATTAGCCTTGATCGGATTTTGTTTGCTAAAATCTAATAATTCCTAGTGGAAAAATATCCAGTTGTGCTGTGCCTAAGGGCTTGGTTTTGGGTGGCAGCGTCACGTGACGTCATGAGCCGCGCTCTGATTGGTTTTTGTGAAAACCGTGCGCTTTTTGACCTGGCCTGGATACGGATCACCAGTTGCTACAATTTTTATGGACAAGGATGACCACGAAATGTGCACGGCGCCCAATTGTTCGCTTTGCTGGCGGGACCGGCTGGAGAGGATTGCCGAACTCAAGAGGCAAGTGGATGCGTTCTACCTAGAGGTTTTGCGATGGCTGCTATTCATTGAAATGGTAAGTTACTATTCCTTATTTCTTAGCTTTCTGAAAAATTTTCGTAAAATTTTAGCGTGATTCTCGGCGGCGTGGCGATCGTAATTTTTCTTAGTTTTTTAAACGTTCACTATGCTAAACCGGGCTTCTATTGAATGCCTTAACGTTTTCATAATTGTTTCTCGGTGCTTTGTCAAGTTCCGTAAAGCTGTTTAACTGCTTATTTTGCACAATGCGCAATTGTGTTTCTTTGTTGAAAGTCTGGACATTTTTGGTCGCCACGTGTTGTGGTTTCATTGTTGCGGTTTACTTTCCATGTTTATGCTGTTACGTAAGGTCCTGCCTATATCATAGCGTGTAAAGCTATTATAGGTGTTGTGTGGATTTTTATGTCGGTTTTTCGTGATTTTCTCGATTTTTCTTAAAATGCTAGTGCGAACAGCCTATAGCCATTTTGCTTATAACGTATCTTTAAAATGTTTTTAGTCTAAACGCGAAGGATTGAATTATTCGTTCCTTGTTGTTTCGTAATCTTATTTTTCTAAAATTCTGGGTAAAAGTGCCGTAAACCGTGTTTTCTGCGTTTAACTAGATGTGGCTGTTCCGGGTAAAATTTTTCTGCATAGGCCTATTTGCGCTCAACTATCGGAATGATTCCTATTCGCTATTGCTTATCGTATCCGTGAACTGTAATTTGTTTTCAATTTCGTGCGTGCCCTTTTAAGGGAAGGTTGGGGGGGGGGGGGGTAGTTAGTTTTTTAGTTTCAGCTTATTGCTGTGCTATAGCTTTTTACGTGGTAGTACTGGTTTATTTGTTAATGTTTATACCGTTCCTATTATTTTTAGTATTTTTATTTTGAAATATGCGTAATTGCTTCAAATTTGTATAGCCTAGTGAAGTTTAGATAGTTTCTAGTTTGTCCTACGATCGTGTCTTTTCTTTGCGCAACGTGGTAACTGAATGCTTAGTAGCCTATGTGAACGTTTCAAATTTTTGGTTTACTAATTCCTACTGGAATTTTTTTATGCTTTTAGACGTCTTATAACGTACGTGCAGTGATTTTGGCTGATATCACCGTATTCACTACGCGATTTCTTTGTTAAATTCCGGTTGCCATGTGCTACGCGCCATTGTTCTTGTGGCTATTAATGTACTGCTATATTAGTTATGGAGCCGTTATAGCTTGATGCTAAACACTTTTCAGTCATAATTCTAGTACTTCGGGTTTTCATATTTGAAAATGTCGGCCATATGGCGATCGGGAAATTATTTCCTTTGTTTAAACGTTAGCTATGTTTTACCTGTTTTTTGCTAAAACCCTAACGTTTTTCGGTTAAGCAGCGTTTTGCTACGGTGTTTTATTGCTGGTTATCGTTTTAAATGCCGTAAATCTCTTAGTCTTTTACGCATAATTTCGGTTTACATTTCTTTGTCGGGAATCGGCAAAATTACAGTGGCCGCCTCGTGTTGCGCGCCATTGTTACGGTTTAAACGTGGACTATTGTCCTTATAGTTATTACTGCTAATGTTTTTTTATAGCCCATTGCTAAGGTGTTTTAAGCCTGGTAGCTTTTACGTGATCAACTGTTTCGGGTTATTTTTATGCCAATTTTCGGCCTTTCGGATTTTTAATTTTTGTTTTTTATTTTCAGTCTGGCGGGTTATATGCCCTTTTTTACGTTACGTAGCCTACTAGTACATAAGTTGACTCAAGCTAAGGTTTTTTATGGTTTATTCCAGTTTTTACTGCAGGTTCGCTAAGGTGTGCTGCAACTTATGTTACTTTGTTTATACCTAACTGGTCATCGATTTTTCGGTTTAGACTGGTAAGCCATTGTATTCAGGCAACGGTTACTAGCTATTTTTAATGTGTTAGTTCGGTATTTTAGCGCTTCTAGCTGAAGGTTTATTCGTGCTAAGATCGTGAATTTCCTTGGCTCCTTTCGGGCTGTAGGTGCGGTTTATGGTTTATAACTGATTTTAGCCTTAAGCTTCTTATCGTTTTTTTATACGTGTAACTAGAATCCTGAAGATTCGTTCAAAAACTTGGATGGAACTTCATTTCCCTGTTCTTAGACTGTGAATAAATCATCGACCGTTATGCTTGTATATTTCTATTTATCGCTTGAATCGCAAAAGATTCGTAAAAATTTTCGTGGGAAACTAAATTTCCGTAATTTTAGACTACAAGTGTCGTGAATTTTATGCTTAGGTTAGCCTATACGTCCTTAACAGACGGAGTTTAGTTTTTGCATGTTTACTAGAATCGAACGATTCTACTCGAGATTTTTAGTGTGAGCTTAATTTTCGTGTTTTTCGGGATCCTATCAGGATTGCAAGTAATACGTGGCTGTAAGTTTTACTGACGTGCTAGGCATTTATTCTAGCTTAACTTGCTATGCCTAATGGCTGCACTAGCCTATTAGCTGTTTACTATGTTACTACGAACGTGCAAAATTCTTGGTTTTCGGGCGGGAAATTAAAATTTCCATTTATTTTCGGGTTTTCATTTATAAGAGCCGTTAGTGTCTGCGGTGGTTAAAAACGAGCCTTCCGACCTGTTACAAAGCTTGTCTTAGCTTACTAGGTGGTTTTAATCGTTTTGTTGTCATTGTGACCAATTTTTTAGTGAAAATGCTAACTGTTCCTTTGTCTCTTTTATTTCAGAGTTCACCGCCCAGTCCGGAGCCTGGGCCTGACGTGGTCGCCGTCGCCGCTGCAGCTCTCTTGGCTTTGGGGGAGGAGCCCGAAGAGGAGGACCCGGTCCTCGAGCTGGCTGAGGCCGAAGACGTGTTCCTGGCGGGGGGAAGAGCCCGAAGATGCCAGTCCTCTCTCCAGCATTTCCTTTGAGTCTCCGGAGGATTCCATTTGCGTAATCTCCGATGTCCGGGGCAACTATCAAAGTGGTGAGTCTATTGTCTATTTTACTTAGTTTTTAATAATTTGCTTGGTTGGAATTTTACCGTTGTTTTCCTATTTCTGGAATGGCTAGTATTGCTCGAGTTTTTCTTGCTTGTAGTATCCGGTGGATTCCTACAGTGTCATGCTAATGTAACGGCGGGTGCTACGACGGGGTAGGTGCTTGTAGCATCGCCGGTCGCCTGGTGTAACTGGATCTTTCTTACTATTACTCTTGGTACTTTTTGGTTAAAATAACCACAACTGCTACAGTCCCGGTGTAGAGAATGGAGCTACTTTTGTCCTAATCATGTAGGCTAACTAGTAATAATAAGCGGTAACGCTGCCACCAAGGTGGGAATTGGGCTAGCTAAGTTATATTCGACGAGAATTATCGTAAACACTAACTGCTAACAAACAACGAACGAATAAACCGTTGGACGTTTAAAACTCCTGGTTTTTATTTTAGTCAAACATATTAAGACATTTGCACTTTACATTTGGTATATTTACACCTTAGTTTAGGTTAAATAAAACGGGGGAATTTACATTAAATTCAAACTAGAACAGAATTATGTTCAACAAACACTCAGAGGTGAGACAGACAAATTTTTTGCAGGAAAAATATTTCGTAAAAACCTTAAGAAGGGCCAACCGGGAACAAGTTGCAACCCCCGTAGAATATTCCCAATGAATATTTAATTAGTGTCGTTACAGTCTTTGACAATATTATCCCACATAGGGAGACGTTGATAGTGAAAAAAAGAGTAAAACATAGGCACTTAAAATTTAGGTGTAGAGTTCCGAAACGGGAAATAGCTGAAAGTTCCTTTTGGTGTGGTTGCAATTTCAATATACCACTTAACAAATTTTTAAAGATAAATATTAATTTCCAGTCAATTTGTACTGAAAATGACAAGTTTTAACAATTAATGTTTAAACAAAATACCTGCTGAGAGTGTCAGCGTTTACGTGAAACTTTCCAGGTTTGTATCTAACTTCGTAGTCGTAATCTTGTAGGGTAAGGCTCCACCTAAGCAATCTGGGATTCTTTCCAGACATTTGCTCGAGCCAGTGCAACGGGTTGTGATCTGATTCTATGACAAATTTTGTTCCATAGATGTAGGGACGCAACTTAGCAACGGACCAGATCAAACACGCGCATTCTTTTTCTGTCGTACCATAGTTTTGCTCACGTACTGTCAGTTTACGTGAAACGTAAAGACAGGGGTGTTCATCTTCTCCAAACACTTGTGACAAAACACAACCCATACCTCGGTCTGAACAATCACACTGTAAAATAAATTGCTGTGTGAAGTCGGGGGCACTCAGGACGGGAAATGTCACTTAAAGAGTTTTTCAACGTGTCAAAAGCAGCTTGCTTAGACTCATCCCAAATGACGGGATCGGGTGCATCCTTTTTCAAGGAGTCTGTAAGACATGCACAAATTTCAGAATAGTGAGGGACATACCTTTGGTAATATCCTACCAAACCGAGAAAGGAACGGACATCTTTCTTAGTTTGTGGTAGTGCAAATTTTTGCACGGCCAAGACTTTCACCTCAGAGGATGTACGAGATCCATTGCCAACTTCATGGCCAAGGAAAGTAGCTTTGCTGCAAGCGTCCTGCGATTTCTTGGCATTGACAGTCAATCCGGCCTTCTTGACAGCAGAGCGGAAATTGTGAATATTTTCGAGATGCTGTGGCCACGTTTCGGCCCCTACAGCAGTGTCGTCTTGGAAGGGTGTGACATACTCTTCCATGCCACGAGTGACATTATCCATGAGCTTTTGAAAGCAGAACGGAGCGTTCTTCATCCCCGTGTTCATCATGAGGGGAGCGAACTTCCCAATGGGAGTTGTGATGGTGGCAGCCATTGATGCCTGTGGCGTCAAGCGCACTTGCCAAAATCCACGGTAGAGGTCGAAAATGGAAATGTACTTCCATTTGGCTGCTCGTTCAATGCATTCCTTAATGTTGGGAATGGGGTAGTCTTTTGTAACTGTGTTGTTGTTTAGCTCTCTATAGTCAGCTACTGGACGTGGGCTGGCGTCTTCTTTTTGAACGATGATCATGGGTGAACCATGTGGGGAATCGGTTTCAACGATTAAGCCCAAGTCAAGCATACGCTAAATTTCAGTCACTATCAACTCCCTTTCGCGTGGCGATAATACTTACAGGGTTTGACTTTGGAATCGACTAATCCAACGTCGTGTGTGACAAGATCAGTGCGTCCTGGTAAAGTAGAAAAAACACCGTCTACTTTTTCGAATACCTCAAGGAGGTCGTTCTTCTGGAACTCAGTTAAGTTGCCTGTCTTTTTGAAAAGACTCATGGCGGCCTTAGCAGTAAGGTGGCCATCTCCAGGCTGACCTGTCCAAACATGGTCGGTGTGAGGAAGCTCACGATCTTCATTGTAAGAATGATTACTAGACCTCTCCCTAGGCAGATAGGGCTTGAGAAGGTTTACATGATATATGGTTTCTTTTTGTAAACCAAACGATTTTTTTTACAAGATAATTGGTATCTGATAATCGTTTCAAAACTTCACAGGGTCCATCCCAATAAATGTCTAACTTATTGGTGCGTGCTGGTGTAAGGACTAGGACCTTATCACCAACTTTGAACTTACGTTCAACTGCCTTGATGTCATAATAGGATTTATTTTTTTGTTGACTACGAGTGATATTCTCCTGAGAGAGTTCACGAGAATACTGGAATCTCTGGAGCAAGTCCAAGATGTATTCTAAAACGGAATGGTTAACGTCTGGTTCAATCCAATGGCTTTTCACCAACTCCAGTGGGCCTTTGAGGTTGCGTCCGTAGACCAACTCCGCTGGAGTGAAGCCTGTGCTCTCATGTGGAGCAGTTCTTAGAGCAAACATTGCTCCTGGCAGGCACCTCTCCCAATCGTGGGGATGCTCATAACAGACAGCTCTCAGCACAGTTTTGAGTGTCCTGTGGAAACGTTCCACGCTGTTAGATTGCGGGTGGTTTACACTTGAATTAACACACTTTATACCGCATTTTTCCAAGAATAAAGTTGTAAGTTCAGATATGAAACAAGAGCCTAGGTCGCTTTGGAGCTCGGCTGGAAAGCCTAACCTAGAAAACACAAGGAGGAGCGCATCTACAACGCTTTAGCTATTGGCCTCTTTAAGGGGCACGGCCTCGGGAAACTTTGTTGCCGGGTCAAGTAAAGACAAGATATACTTATAACCAGCCTTACTAGCAGCGTGATGGGGCCGACGATATCGATTACGTATCGGTTGAACGGCTCATCGTCTATGGGCACTTGCACCACAGGGGCAACAAACTTCTGTCCAGATTTACCATTTTTCTGGCAGGTTAAACATGTAGAAACAAAATTGTCAATGTCGGTAAAACAATGGGGCCAGTAAAAATTAGTCAACACTCTATCCTTTGTTTTGGATCGGCCTAGATGCCCAGCCCATGCATTAGCATGTGCGGTGTTCAAGACTAAATCTTTACACTCTTTAGGAAGCACTAGTTGTTTCTTGATTGACGGCCTTCCTAAAGGCCGAAAGGGCTTACGGAAAAGCAATCCTTTCTCGATGAAAAATTGTTTATTTTCATCCTGCTGGGCCAGCGGGAGCTCAGCAGTTTGCCAACATAGTTTTAAAGTTGGGCAGTCTAACTGCAACTTGGCAAATTCGGGTTTGTCAACACTCAGTAATTTATTTAACTGATCTGACTGGGGACCTAAAATAGCTGAATCTAAGCTATCTACCTTAGGCGAAACAAAACTTTCCTGGGAAGGGGAAACTATACTAAAAATAGAATCACTATCTGAGTCGTCTTCACTCTCAGAATCGATCTCACGATATTTAGGTTTAGATATCGGGAGTTGTTGTTCCACACGAGTTTGGGAACGAGTGATAGCATTAGAGTAAGGGGGCAGGGCCTTTAAACCTTTTTCTTCTAACACTGTTTGAGAGGGCACATCCAAAAGCATCTGGAAATGGGGACCCACGTGGTCTGAAACGAGGGCTTCCGATTGGATTTTACCATACGGAGTTTCTACTTCAATCACGGCAATTGCGTGAGCTGTCGTCTGCTCTGAGAGAGCGTTGTGACAATGGGTATATTCACCCGTGAATTGCTTGGGCTTCCCAAATCCCTTGCAATGACATCGTGTGTCGAGCCTGTGTCTCTTAAGAACAGACATTTGTTACCATTCACCGTCCATTCGTGAATATGTTTAGATAGGACCATTTCGGGAGGATTGTTACTAACAAAGTTACACTCGGCGTTAGAGGCTGGGTTTCCCTCTTGAGCAATCCGGAAACGACACTCGGATTTCTTGTGACCGCATCTGTTACAAAAATAACAAACACCTTCAAATTTAGGCCTCCTAGGCCTGTCAAACTCACAGTTGGAGTAGTTGCTGCTGGCCGAGTCTCTTTTACTCGAATCGGCAGAAGATGCTGCAGTACCAGCAGGTTTAGCTGCAGTGAAAGAGGCTTGGGGCCCACTTCGAAAATTGGAGGAAGCTTTGGAAGCTTGTCCAGACGATGACGCACTAGGTTGTGCCTTCCCTGTTTTAAGGGCCATGTCGGCAGAAATTTGTTTTCTGGTTGTATACTCGTCACAGAGTTTGGCTGCTTCGTGTAACGTTCCAAGCTTAATTTGGTCCGGCAACCACTTACGCAGTGCAATGGGGCAAGATTTGGTAAATTGTTCAAGTAAGACTAAATTAGCTAACTTGTCATAGCTGCTATTTACTTCAACCAGGGACACCCATCTTGAAAATAGGGTTTCGAGTGCGAAAGCATGTTCGTGGAACAATTGTTCGGGTCCACGTTCAAGTCAACGAAACTGAGCTTGTACGGCTTCCTTAGTTTGGACAAACCTTTCAAGTAACCTAATTTTGACTAATTCATAATCATGCTTTTCTACAACAGACATTTGATCACACACTTTAATCAAAATTTCTCCTAAGAGAGGTTGGAGTCCGACGACCCATTCTGTTTTATCAATTGTTTGCGTTTCCATAGTCTTTTCAAAAATCTTAAAAAAACTATTAATTTCCGATTCGGAAGTCCATCTATTTACAAGTCTGACAGTGTCAGCAATTTTACCAGGTTTGTTTACAGTGATACTGGGGTTAGGAGGGGTAACGGTACCACTACTAGGGTTAGAACTACCACTATTAAGATTTGCAGCCGTTAGCCTGGCTAGTTCGATCTGCTTATCTAATTTTAATAATTCACGAGCACTAGCGCGTTCGCTAATTTGTGCTTCCTGCTCTTTTAACTGAGCGTCTCGATCCCTTATTTGGGCCTCTTGGTCACGCAACGCTAGTTCGTGAGCCCTACGTTTGTCCAGCGTCTGCTGCCTCGTGAGCTCGGCGGTTTTCTACATCCGCCATTTCTAAAGCTCTTAACCTTAATTCTTTAGTCTTAAGCGCGAGCTCTTGCTCTTTGGCTGCTAATTCTTTCTTTTGCAAGATTACAGCTTCTCTTTTTTCTATAGCCGGGGCTAGTTCGTCAGAGATATCGGTTAAAGAAATCCTTTCTTCTTCAACGGCATTTTGTAAGATCGTTACGGACTCGTGTCGAGTTTCGCACACGGTTAGGCCTAATTTCGTACAGGCCTTTTTAAGGTCTTTATACTGTATGTCTTTTACGACACTTTCAAAATCATCCATGTTGGATGTTTTTAACTTTAAGCTTCAAAATAAAACTCTTATAAATGAAACTTCATTAAAATGCAGCCGCAAATTAATTTTACTTTTAACTTGAGCAGAGCGAGTTACTAAAAACACTTCTCTCCCAAATACCGTACGTTTTAGCAAGAAATACACTTATTTTAGACCCCTAGCACTCAGGTGTATAAATAATTAAAATACCTAAAGGCTCTCAACTACAACACTCGGCTTGGCGGCCTTAAGCATATCCTATGCACACTTCTACGGTAGTACTTCTCGAGATGAGGCCTACTTCACTGGATCGATGGTTGTTGTTGCCAAGGTCCACTGGATACGGCGACGGAGCTTCCTTTCCATGAATGGTGAAATCCTCCTCGCAGTTAACGGTCCACGGCTTGTCGATTTCTAAGATGGGGGGGGGGGACGACGACGACTGCTATCCTTGCTTCTCGGCTCCAGTACTGATTTGGCCACTGGAGCGGGTGATGGACACTGTTTTGGTTTTAGTGCGGGCATCGGGTTTGCATTGATAGTGACGACGTCCGCTTCGGCATTGATTTTGACTACAATGCGGGCGTCTACTTCTGTAACTATAGTGTCTGAGTCACGGACATCTCGGTTGAAGAATTGTTCAACACAAATGGCATAGTAGCATGGCAGGGGGGAAACGCTTGAAGGAACAGCACCTGTTCATCCCACCGCTGCCACCATTTTTAACGGCGGGTGCTACGACGGGGTAGGTGCTTGTAGCATCGCCGGTCGCCTGGTGTAACTGGATCTTTCTTTCTATTACTCTTGGTACTTTTTGGTTAAAATAACCACAACTGCTACAGTCCCGGTGTAGAGAATGGAGCTACTTTTGTCCTAATCATGTAGGCTAACTAGTAATAATAAGCGGTAACGCTGCCACCAAGGTGGGAATTGGGCTAGCTAAGTTATATTCGACGAGAATTATCGTAAACACTAACTGCTAACAAACAACGAACGAATAAACCGTTGGACGTTTAAAACTCATGGTTTTTATTTTAGTCAAACATATTAAAACATTAAAACATTTGCACTTTACATTTGGTATATTTACACCTTAGTTTAGGTTAAATAAAACGGGGGAATTTACATTAAATTCAAACTAGAACAGAATTACGTTCAACAAAACAATTTCAAATAGAAACAGTGATCTTTTTAGGCAACGGGGATTTCGCAAAAGAGCCCTCTAAATTACGAACAGTCTCGACTGTTTAGTAATAGTAGACTTACCTACAGTTATCTTTTACAAGGGAACACCCAAATAATAAAACCGTACCCATCAGAATATCACGTTAGAAAAGGGATGTACACTCCATGAAGTACTGCGCTTCTGCAAATCTAACTGACCCGACGGCCTTTGTTTACATTAAAGTTGCATTAATGAAACTGTGAAAATAAAGCTGGTTTTTAGTAATGGACCGTGAACTCTTAAATTACGGCCGCCAACGTCCGAAATGCCGTTTGGCTTGACGCACCATAAAATTACCTTCAAAGCTACGAGGTTAAGTTAAAATTAAACTATAAATTTTGAATTAAGAGTCCAAAAGTTAAATTTTCAATCTAAACTAAGTTACATACGAACCTTCGCCCGGCATGGCAACAATCGGACCGCAGCATCTCCACTCCCGACCGGCGTAGCGACCTCTAGCTTTGAGAATCCTGAGCTGTGCTAACGAAACTCTACTGCGTCTGGGTTTTTATGCCTTCTGCTTGGCAGGCAGGTAGAGGGTTAGCACGGACCTGTAGGAGAGCGACGGAGGGGAAGAGTGGGGAAGAGGTGGATACTTGGAGGAGGAGAGACTGACCCAAACCGGCCGAGCTGGCACTACCGGAAGTCGGCCATGACAGCGCGGATGGCAGGGTAGCGAGGCTGCTCTCAATGCGTGGGGAGTTGACTCCGTGTATTTACATTGTTTACAGAAGGAGCTGAGTCAACAAAGGAGTTATTTAACAGCTTGTGAAATGATTAGAGGCCTGGCATGGAAGTGCAGTGAGTTTAAAACTCATAAACAACGTGAATTTAGGCCTATAAAAATAAACTATGATGTTATGCATCGCAACTATTGAAGGAGGGGGGCGGGGAATAAAGTGTAATGTTCAGAATAAATATTCGACTTTGGGAAACGGATTGCTATATACGAGGCATGAATTAATTGAAGGAAAGCTAGTTTGTTTTCGTTTTTAGAGGTTTGCTACGGTCGGAATTTGGATGGAGATGCTAAAAAAATAGACATAAAAATTAAAGGGGTGCATGGACAAAGGTGTCAAGTAACATTTTGTTCATTTTGAGATATTAAGGGTTAAAGTCTAACAATGGCTGCTCCTAGCGTAATGCTTCTACAAATATCATTGTTGTCCCAAACAGAAGTTAATTATTGAAAGTTCTTTGTCTTACAACAATTTCAGGATATATCATACACAAGTACCCTAAAAAGGGTACCGAATGTAGTTACCACCTTTGTCCATGTAGTATGCTAGTGTTATTCTTGGTGCAAGAATGTGACAAAAGGTGTTAAGTGCTGAAATGTTTTGCTTAAACTGAGCCAAAACATTGTTAACCTAACTATTGTTGCTAATAATATATTAAAAATTCAACGATATTATGCAGTGAACAATAAACTTTGAAAATTACACAGCATTAGTTCGTTAAAATGGTACTCATTAAAAGGGTTATGCGTTCATATTCATGAACCTTTTATAAAACTACGATGAACTTTAGGGATGAAAGGCAGTTGTGTTTTTTAATCTGCCATCCCCTAATGAGAAATTTTGTTAATGTAGGGATAGACTGATTTCTTTAAACGCCTCTATGTTGCTGTGACTGCACTTGTATTTATAGGTACCAACTTTATCACACAAATTCCAGTACGTCATCCCTGAAAGCTACAGTTTCTTTTTCTTGACTTTTAATGTATGCTATACAAAGTCAAGGCCCTTATGAATGTCCACAGTAGCTACATATCAATCCATTACATCAACAACAGTGAATGGGTCTTGGTCTTGTCTGTTTTGCAGATAATTTTTATATATTCATCTGGATCGAGCACCTTTTATGCTTTTCAGATTTTGTTCCACCTGACCAAAGTTACTGTCAAAATCTAAATATGTGTGCCAAACAGTTTGCAACTTGTGGCCAGGGATATAAGTATGCCCTTCAAAAGTAAATAATTCCTAAGCAAACTAGCCATAATTCTTATTTTCCCCTCTACATGAATATGACCACGCAATAAGATGGTCATGCAACTCATAGATTCTATTTAGCTGGATGAATGCCCACAAACTGTTAAAGATTGTGTGGCTTCCACGCAATGTAACATTTTCGGTTCAGGTTATCATGGAGCTTTGCTCTTCATACGGGGTAATAAATGAACTCTTAGGATATAAAACCACAGGTTGGTGTAGGAAATTGTTATCGGTGTACTTAGTTTTTAAAGTGGCATGGTTTGTTGCATGTCAAAGGTGATGTAGCATTTTGGGGGATCTGCTTTCTCATCTACTCTATTTGCCGTCTGTATGTTCTTCTTTGTAGCTTTTGACTGGTGATTCATTACTGTTTAGTGAGTTGAGACTTTGTATATATGATACTCTTGGGATGTTCAAATGATAAAGCAGTTCTTAGGTGACAAAAACCAAAATGGCTTTGAGAGTTCATTGAGCTTCCTCAGAATACAGCCAGCTGAAAGCTTTGCATAAGGCATTGCCACTTTTATCTGAATACTGGGTTACCATCATGGTTTTAAAAAATTAAAAATATTCTTATTGGATTCCCTTAGTCCATGTAGGCTATAGCTTTAGGCTAACAAATTTTGAGCTTTGCTCCGTTTTTATGAGCAGTCCAAAACAATATGTATTTTATCAGAATGTTTAGTTACCAAATATGTGGTAGCTCATTCTCAGTTGCCATAGCCAGAAAATGTGAAACGTTCTAGAAGTCAAAGGTGTTAAGTACGCTTAGGCAAGGTAAATTGAGTGCCAAAGGTGTTAAGTACGTACTTAACACCTTGGTCCATGCACTTAACGGATGGGTCAGTGTGCTTTAACACCTTTGTCATCCAGTATCTCAGCAAATAATGCTCCTAGAGCCTCCATCTTTGTACCACGGATAGGGCATGACTTGAAACCAATCACAACAGTGATAACTCATTTTTGGAGAAAATGTCGCTTAACACCTTTGTCCATGCACCCCTTCAATTCATACACTGGGTCCGTAAAAATAAACAAACATAAAAGTTCGCGCTCCGGTAGGGTTCATGGCAAGAAGAGTGCATTAAGTGCAAAAATCAAAAGATTAAATATACCAGCTAGTTTAAATGGGCCATAACGCAGGTTAGGTTAGGTTTGAACATCGGACATTTTTCATGAATAAACAAAGTCGTCACCTGTTACAAATAAAAAATATCGTGTGTTGTCAACATCTAAAACACAACTAAGCTGGAAAGTGGTTCGGCTTTATGCCTAAAAGAAAAATATATATTATTTACATTTTTAATTCGTAATCGCCATATAGAAGATTTTCTTCTGGTGTGGAAGAATTTTGCCCTCAGGTTTTTTCTTCGGTGGTGTTAAGGTGTCCTCACCACAAGCGTCTGATACGAGACCGCGTTTACACTAAACACTAATTTTCTTTATGGCCTAGGTAGCTTAAGGGTGTGAGTCTTAATTTCGGATCTGTTTCTTTGCAGATCGCAAGCGACGTCGGGATGGTGAGGACAGTGATGCTGATGACGAAGGTGATGGCGGCGGGCCATATTGTGCCAAAAGCCAATTAATGTTCTAGGCATTTTATTTTTCATTTCCTATCTCGTGTGGTTCCCCTGTGTGGGATAGTTTTCTCGTGATTTGAATTGTACATAGTTCTTTTGTTTATAAATATTAAACTGATGTGTGATTTTAAAATTGTTTCGCTTAATTTAGGTATTGTTAAGTAGTTGAAGTTTTTAGTTTATGGTAGGCTGAGTTGGTCTGATAAAATCTTATGCTGCGTATGCTAGGTTGAAGGGCTGTTTACGTCCGTAGCTGGCGATTTTTATTTTTAGCAAAGTTGGTGATTTTCTCTGGCGTGCCTGATAAAATTATCGGTTTTGTGTCTGACGATGGTTTACATATAGCATCCTATGAGCCAATTTTCGTATTTATCCTTTCTGGTGAACTTTTTCCAGCCATTTGATTGATGAAAGCAGTTCCATTATGAATTGCTGAATCGGAAATTGCGTACCTCGCTAAATTGTTTCCATTATGCCTGACGAAGGTTGCTAACTATTAACGTTTGTATACAGTCATTCTTGCGTTACTTGTGCTTAGCGAGTTTTTCTAGCCGTCTTTAGGTGGAATTCCTTGCTAACGTCTTACGGAAAAATGTCTGCTACTGGTTGTATCCACGGTTGAGAATCTGCTTACGAGATCTACATTTGTGCGTGCCTTATAAAATTATGGTCTTATGCCTGACGAGAATTTTCTTGGCGTTAAATCCTGATGAGGGTTGTTAATTTTAGGTATCAATTTTTCGTTATTCGTGCTTAGCAAGCCTTTCTAGCCTAATTTTTAGGTGAGGGCTCTTGCTTAAGCATTTGCGGAAAATATATATCCTTGTCTAGTTTACTAGAGGTAGCCTATCTGTTAAATCCAATTTATACATAAAAGAGGACTGATTGTGGTGTCTAGTTGCTGTATGCTTGACATAGTTCTGGCCTATGCCTGATAAAAGTTTACTTGGCAATATTGCCTGATGAACTAATTTTCACATTATGGGCTCGGTATGTTTTTGTTAGACTCAACAAAGTTCTGTTATCGTTCCATACAAGGAGGATGAGATTGTGCTAAACTGCCAGTGGAATCGTACTAATTTAATTTGGTGTGCCTGATAAAATCTGACCGTGTGCCTACGAAAGTTGTTCGTGCCTAAATAGCTAAATAATAAAACTTTCATGTTGCGTGCGTGGTGAATTTTTTTTTCGTTATAGCTTAACGAAATCCTTCATTAACTTGCGGAATGGTAATCAAATTCATGGTACTCAGTGTTAACTTGGAAAGCTTTCCATACTGATTGTAATTTTATGCGTGTTAAAACATCACCTTATGACTGGATAGCCTCAGCATCTGCTGGATTTCTATCTTACGTTTGTTTATACTGGGTTTCGTACATAGTGAGCCTATTTCGTTCAACTTGACGAAATCTCATGCTATGTCTGACAAAGAGGAAACAAAATTTTCCCTAATGGAATGTACGTCGGGATCTAAGCCTAATAGCTGATTTTAATTTCAAGGACGGAGTGAACTTGCTCTTAACGGGAATTTCATGTTTTTGCTGGCGTGCCTGATAAACGTGGCCGTGCGCCTAACGAAATTCAAATGCTACTTAGGTCAATGAAAATTGCCTGCCGAAAATTCAAGATTTTCTCTTACATGCTTGCTGAAACAAGTCTTGCCTTAAAGGGCTCATGGTACTGTACTTAACTGATTTTTTTGCGAATTTCCTTTTTTATTTATAGAGCATACTGAATTTTTTTGGCCTATTTATGGGTGAAATCTTTTTGCTGTGCTTGTATAGAGTGGAATTCTGAGAATTTGTTTACGTGCAATGCCTTCCTGTATAAATTTTATTTTTATGCATTTACTGAAATTATTTGGCGTGCCTGATAAATTCTGGCCCTGTGCCTAAATGTATAACGTTCCTAATTGACTGACTGTAAAATTTTCCTATTTTCGTGCTCTGAGTGAACCTTTTTTGTTATACCTAACAAAAATCCTTCACTAGCCTAACTGAACGGGTCTTGGTTTAAAATTCTCCTTATGAGACGGTAATACCTTGTTTGAGTTTTATGCTAGCGGTTTTCTATTCTGAGACAAAGAGTAAACTTCCTCCGTTTTATTTTCGGTTACTTGTATTCTGGGTTTTTTAATTTGTGGCCTAGTGCCATTCGGTATTGTTCACTCACTTTGCTTGATTTAAACTTTACGTGCGTGACGTGCCTATTGCATGGCCTTACGTCTAATGGGAAGGTGTGTTTTTCTAAACAGGTTTTTATAAAGTTTATGACTTCCGGTTTGCGCTTAATTTTAATGGTTTTATGCTTGATAATATCGTATCACTGAGTTTAGTATGGGTTTATTTTAGCTTAATTGTTCGAGATTTCTGCCGACATGCCTGATAACGTGGCCTTATGTCCTACGATACTCTTACTTGTCGGTTTTCTTGTTCTAATGAACGTGCTGATAACTCATCAGAACATGATGGGCTAATCCTAACTGGTTATATTTTTGTTGCCTCATTACTGGGTTTCTGTTATATATCTGGTTTGTTTACCATTTCGGGTAGCCTATTGCTAACGGTTTTTTATTCATCTCGGTATTTCATAACCTGTGTTTGGGTTAACTGGTTTTTTTTTTGGTAGCCTATTGCTAAAGATATTACGTATTTTACGATCTGCGTCGGGTTTTTCGTTTTTCGGTTAGCAGTAGGCTAACCGAAAAACAAAAAACCGATGCAGATCGTAAAATGTTGTTTATATTTCGTTTTTCGGGTAGCTACTGCTTACGGTTTTTCTTATATCGGTTTTTCTCATTTTTGCATTAGGGTTTATAGTTTTCAGGTAGCCTGTTGTTAACTTCTTATATTTTTGTTACTCTATAGTCCGTGTACTGAATTACGAATTTTACTATTAACATTTTCGTACGGGTTACACCTGCCCTAAGCTCGTCTTAGCTACACACTGGTTCCTTATGACCTTTTGAGTTTTTATGGTAACTGGGTTATACTTGCCCTACGTAATTCCTTACTTTTGCTAAATCTAGATTGATATTGGGTTAAATTTGTCCTTTCGGTACGGCTGTGCTAGTTTTAGTTCTATTTTCGTACATACTGTTAGGTTTATGTACAGGTTACGGATTTTTACTTTACATGTCCGGCTTCAATGTGCTAATTTATGGTTTACTTCGCACATATGATTTTAACTGTTTAGCTTACATGTACGGCTTTGACGTATAAATTTATAGTTTTGCTTATCGTGTATGGCTTTTACGTATTATTTTACGGTTTTGATTTCGGGTACGACTAATGTATTACGTTACGGTTTTTAGTTTCATGTATGGCTATCAACGTATTAGTTTATGATTTTAATTTCATGCACGGCTGTCAACGTATTACGCATTAGTTTAGTTTTAATGTCATGTACGGCTGTCAACGTATTAACTTAGTTTTAATGTCATGTACGGCTATCAACGTATTAGTTTAGTTTGAGCTTACTTGTACGGCTATCATGTATATGTTTAGTTCTAATTTCGTGTACGACTATCAACATATTAGTTTACGATTTTTAGTTTCATGTACGGCTATCAATGTATTAGTTTAGTTTTAGGTTTACTTGTACAGTTATGAACGTATTGGTTTTTAGTTTTTAATTTCTTGTACGGCTATTGACGTATTAGTTTAGTTTGAGCTTACTTGTACGGTTATTGACGTATTAATTTAATTTTAATTTCATGTACGGCTGTCAACGTATTAGTTTAGTTTTAATTTCATGTACGGCTGTCAATGTATTAGTTTAATTTTAATGTCACATACGGCTATCAACGTATTAGGTTTAGCTTACTTGTACGACTGTCAACATATTGGTTTAATTCTATTTTCGTGTACGACTATCAACGTATTAGTTTAGTTCTAGGTTTATTTGTACAGCTATTAATATATTTTGTTTATAGTTTTTACTTTTTGTTTACGACTTTTACGTACGAGTTTACTTATACGGCTATTAATGTATTTAGTTTACGGTTTGATTTTTCGGGTACAACTTTTACGTATGAGTTTATGACTTGCTAACGTATCGGTTACATTTTTAGTTTTCGTGTACGAATATCACGTATATGTACGGCTTACTAACGTATCGGTTACATTTTTAGGTTTCGTGTACGACTATCACGTATATGTACGGCTTACTAACGTATCGGTTACATTTTTAGGTTTCGTGTACGACTATCATGTATATGTATGGCTTACTAACGTATGGGTTCATATTTCTAAGTTCGTGTACAACTATGACGTATACGTATGGCTTACTAACGTATGGGTTCATATTTCTATTTTCGTGTACGATTATGACGTATATGTAAGACTATTAACGTATGGCTGATAAATATGTCTTAACTTATACGGCTAACGTATGGCTTATCAATATATCTTAACTTGTACGACTATCAACGTATGGC